>JAHLJT010008756.1:10167481-10180740 GCA_031308135.1 Acheta domesticus
CTTGCTCCGATGGCTATTGCCGTCGCTCGTCGTCTCCGTGTAAGTGGAACGACCATTCAAGATACGCATTTTTATTTCTAATTCTGGAAGATGTCTTATTTGTTTACTCCTGGCCATTACATCGGGCGGAAAGTTTATTCATAATTTCTTTTCTTGTTGCAGGTGAGTGCCAATGAACTGAGGTCACGATTTGTAGTGCTGGACTGAGTGCCGTTGATACAAGTGAGTCAATATAAGTTGTCGAAATTATTTATTTTTTTGTTCCTGTTGGATCAGTATGTTACCATTCATTTGTACAGGTCCTAGCCGATTACTTTATATATATATATAGTAATTATTAATATTATATAGTAATTATTAATATTAATTATTAATATTATATATATATATAAAAGGGACAATAACTGAAACTTTAGATACTGAAAGATCCTGGATTCGAATCCTGACGGTGGGGGGATTTTTGACGACTTAACAGGACTGGATTAATGTTTTAAAGGCCCCTAAGCATACCCATACTAGATGTCTTCTTAATAATATTAAAAAAGTAGACAGAAATTCAATATGAAAGTGAGAATGAACTATAACATTTGCAATTAAAAAAATATACTAATATTTGTGAAATAAATGTCGGAAATCATCATATAGCAATACTAATCTGATAACCAATTGAGAATTGTAATGAGATGTTGCGGTACGAGTATCGTTGAACGTTTTATCCACTAGGTAAAAATTCCAATGAACAATAATTTTCATTTTAATTTGTACCATCCATCTTGAGAAATGTGAAAATTGATGTTGATATAGGTAATAAGATGTCAATGATCAAAACATTTCTGCGAATTTCCTTTTTCATTTTTCCTTTTCATTGAGAAATTGATCATTGTTGTTAATTGTGAGCCATGAATTATTAGACCACTGCGATTCTAATGGCTATTCCGAAACGCACTCATTAGCACCCAGTTTCGTAATGTTGTATTTAGGTGACAAACAGGGATAAATCCTTTTTTATATGTACGAACTATTAAAAACTGTTGTTAAACAATAATTGAGGAGCCTATTCGCGTGCTTAGTTTGCTTGTGTGTGTCACCGCTGCTTGCTAAGTAGCTGCTTCGAGTATGATACCTCTCTCTGGATTAAAATTCCATAGACAGGCTGCCATGCTTTCTCCGTAGTTTCCTCGAACGGATGCTGGGAAAGAAACCTTGAACAAAGGGCCACCG
The DNA here is from genome assembly GCA_031308135.1 of Acheta domesticus. NCBI lineage: Eukaryota > Metazoa > Arthropoda > Insecta > Orthoptera > Gryllidae > Acheta > Acheta domesticus. The sequence goes on from JAHLJT010008756.1 coordinate 10,168,703, forward strand.
AGCACGCATTATCCATTCTTCTGTATTCTGCCCTCAATCCCAACCTGAGGAAAAACTGGCATACAATGATAGTACGATGATCCCCCATGCGACTGTTGCCCATTATCTGCAAAAACTCGTGGTACTGCGAGTTGGATGTTGTCTGACCGTGTTTCCAATTTAACTTTTGTGCCTTGCACGAGCCTTTATCAATATTTAAACAAGTGATATTTCATATCAAATCCAACAACATAGTATCCATGTGTCGATATTGCTGCCTTCTTGCCAGTGCGTCGATAATGCGTCGATATTGCTGGGATCTTATATGCCAAAACTTCTTATCTCGCTGCATTAATAAATACAGAAAATGTTATTCATTACAGCTAATGTAAGATGTTTGATTAAATGTAGCACTGTTAAAATCCTCAATTTTTGTAAAAACATCTTTCATTTTATCTCCTTTATACTACTGAAAAGACGCCGTTTGCGCGGAAGGGGAAGGAATGAACCAATTTCAATGAGAACGTAACTACAACCATTTATTTTGTGTAAACCGGTTGACTGCCATTTTAATACTCGATATTGGAGTTATTACCTTATTACAGATTCATTTGTATTCGTACCGATACTGCCGATACCAAAAGCAAAAGTATAAATGATGTACGAAGCGGAAGTATCACAACGTCCCTTTTATTGCCAAAGGAAGAAGAAGAAGAAACAAAGAACATGGAAGAGGAAGTAGAGGGTGAAGAAATGAAATGAAGGTGCAGAACGAGGAGAACGATAAGAAAGGAGAGAGAGAGAAAGAAAGAGAGAGTGAGACAGGGAGGGATGGATGGGGAAGGGGCTCATTAGGAACCTCCCACTTTGCTAGGCGGCCACCGGGAAAGAGATGGGGCGATAGGGAGGCGGAGTTTGTGGTGCCGGGGCTTTGCGGGGGCTGAAGTGGGCGCGGCGGGGAGAGTTACGACGGGCCGACACCTCGCGCGGCCTCCGCCCGGAGCGGCCCTCGCCCACTCGCGCCTCATGTCCATTCTTTTGGACGCTCGCACTCTCTATCTCTGTTTCTATGTCAATTATTACTCGTTCACTTTACATTTGCAGACGGCAGAATTAGGAACTAATGTTGTTTTGAAAGCGAAGGCCCGAACACACAACCGAGAATACACGAATGGTGCCGATGTCAATCAGCTGTCTCCGAAGGCAGAACAAGCGCTTCGGGCACATCTGACGAATTATGTCTTTCTGACAGTGAGCTGGAGTCGCGCCCTTAAATAATTAAAGTAATATCCAACAAAATAGATCACACCACTCGCTGTTCACAACATTTCCGTACAATATTTTTATTTCTTCATTGCACTTATCTACTACTTAATGGTTATGTTCTTGTCCTGCCAGGGTTCTGTGTGCTGCTCACCGCCATCTATATCATATTATAAACGGTCAGTATTTACTGCAGATGCGCGTTTCTCATTCAGTCGGCGGTGACTTCATGTAAACAGATCGCAGCGCTCCGTCTGCAAATGTAAAGTGAACGAGTAATACACGAGATTCAACATACTTCTTATGAATTTCCAGTTTTAAAATTGAATGTAGGAAAGTTATGTTGCTTGATATAACTTCTGGCATACTTTCCTACTGACATACCCTCTAGGACATTCATTCATCATTCCTCGAGGGCCTTATCCTCTATTCATAATTTTTCCTATCGTTTATAAACACACAGAGACATTTTTAGAAGATCGCAGTGTCATTCTCGGTTTGTCCAATCTGATTTGCTCCACTGGACTCCCACAGATAAAACAGTACAAAAGCATTCTTTGGGTATTAGTACGTAGCACTGAAATCTTAGTCAGTGTCATCAATTTACCTGTTTAATAAAATGTATCGGCACATTAAATTAACAGCTTGTTCTTCTGGATAAATATTCCTTAAATCCCATACAAGTAGGTGCAATAATATTCCTTCAAAAAAAATGCATTCCAAGGCGAATGACGGCGAGTCTGCGCTGTTGACTCGGGCGCCGCCGCCTATGGTCCGATTAAAATAAGTTGGTGATTGACAGTTGTGCTTCTGAAGCTGGAGCTTCATGCAATATGAGTATATCTTTTGGTTACTTTTATAAGTATTTATTTGAAGAGTGTGTTTTCATGTCCTGGGAACGCTTCCTCAGAGGCACGCAACGTGTCAACGTCGCTCCTTTCCACTCGCAAGATCGGGAGAGATGGCTCAGTGCATCAACTGATGTCACTGCAGTCCTTCTGACCGGGAGGTCCTAGGTTCCACTGCCGACGGCGACAGGATTTTCGACACTAGCTTGTTCAGCTAGGTCGAATTCAGTCGCTGTCTGAAGAATTCTAGCGGCCGGCTGCTCTGATCTATAGTTTTCCGTTCATCTCCGGGTTTCTCTGGTTACAAATGGGCCACGGACCGCGCGCGATCTTTCCTTCTTCTACCTTGTCCTATTCTCACCCCTTACACACACACACATACACACTAACATGCACTATACTACCACACATGCGAGAAGACCGGTCGGGAGCTGAGAGCTGTACCCAGCTGGGGCGGTGCCCCGCTGGTGGGAGATACCTCGTTGAGGGAAACCCCGCTAGTCGACGGTAGGTCGGCGCCGGATCTCGCCATCGAGCGGGGAAAGTTCACCGTCACCTCCCGATAAAAAAACACGCACTACACCTACGGGACAAATGACCTCTGTGGTTGGCGCACCCGGAATCCCGAACAATCAATTAATCAATCAATCAAATCAATCTACTCGCAAGAGTCAGTCACCAACTAGTTTTAACCGGGCCTTAGCCAGGCGCGCGTGGCGCGTCCTTGGAGCTCCCCGCGCCGCGCGCCCGCGCTCCTGCGGGAGAGACGCGGCGGCAGGTGGTCGCTTCGGAGCGCGCGGCGCCGCTCGCGTGACAGAGATATTAACACATGCAGAGCAGTCGCTTCCAGGCGGTTTGTCCACGGGCTGGAGGCGGCGGTGACGGTGATGGTCCTGGAGGAGGAGTTGATGGTGATGGTAGAGGTGATAGTGGTGGTGATGGTGGAGATGGTAATGGAGATGGTGGTGGTGGTGGTGGTGGCAGAGGCGTATCGACGGTACGGCAGACATGGCACGTTTAAAGTATACCCGTCGAAAGAATACCCTAATTTCAAGTAACCCGACAGGGGCGCAAATTCTATTCTTGGCGTGGGCGCCTGAATACCTAGATACTTCTCTGGGTGGTGGTGGTGGTAGTGGTGGTGATATCAGCTTGGGCTTAGTGACAACTGTAGTTGAGAGTGGGCTTAGTGACAACTGTAGTTGAGAGTGGGCTTAGTGACAACTGTAGGGTCAGATGGGGCTTATGTGACAACTGTAGCTGCTACTGTGGCATTGGCGGCGGGGCGGCGGCGGTGCTGTCTTGGAGTGGCTGTGGCGGGAGTGGTGGCGGTGGCGGTGGCAGTGGCCGTGACAGGAGCAGGAGCTGAGGCGGCGGAAGCGGCTGTTGTGGCGCGGAGAAATTCGTCTTTTCTGACTTTTGTGTAACTGTTGATGCATTTCAAAGTCTTCTTGTGGTGTCTTTTTTTTACTGTCGGCTTTTCTTTTCGTGTATTTGTCATTGCTAGAGCTCACGTCGTGTAAAAGACGAGATTGTTACAAAACAATTGAAAAGAGATGAATGAAGCTTTTTTAATGGCGTTGTAGAGAAAACCCACATGGCATTATGTATGTATTCACCTCCCTTCTGAAATACTAAATCTTTCACTGACCATCATTTCTCAGAAGATCGCATTAAATCAAGACCGGAATTAATACATTTATTTATTTCAGTCTGGATGAACAAAAGTCTCATTTGGAACAATATTTCAAACAATAAATATGTAGGTTTAACAGTCACTGTAGTATAAAAGATATTAAGTAGACTTAATGCCCTTCAATTTCAAGAAACCGAAAGAAAAGCATACGAATATTGAAGAAGAACAAGAAGAAGAAGAAGAAGAAGAAGAAGAAGAAGAAAACCAGTTCTTAGTCATAACATTCGGGAGATTGCATAGAGATGAAAACGAACGCTGTAATAACTAATATTCTTAACTACTCTGAATTTACTGCAAGCAAATAACATATGACAAAAATACATTCTAAAATATTTTAACCGTTCCTTTTGAAAAAAAGAGGAGAGAACGAGTTATTTATCTCCTGTGCGAATAAAGCTGCAGGTGAGGTCAAGAACCAGCTGCGGCGTGAATTAAGTTCGCTTCTTAGAAATCTACTTCATGTGGAAGTTATATGGCTCTCCACATTCTTCGCCGCAGCCATCGTGTGGAATAGGACGGTCATTCACCTTCAAGTAGTAACACTCTAATTCAACCTCTTCTAAATTGTAATTCTCTTTTGCATATTCACCGCTAATGAACTGTTTCCCGGTAATTCGCACAAAACGAAGGTTTCTTGAGAACTTAGTGGATAAAACATTGAAAGTGGATTGAAACATACGTTTTTTGCTCTACCTCTTTTTCATAATTGAAGAAGAGCAGGGGTGATCAGATAAGAAAGATCTTTTCTGAGAAACGTAGGTACAAGAAGAGATATTAATGTGCTCTCAATAGAAACGAGAATGAAATAACACAGAAATTTGATCGGCAGATGTGGTGGGAAATGGAACATACCCGGTTTTCGAAAGAAATACAAATCCTATGCCTAAAGGAAAATGTGACATTGGAAACGAAGAAGAAGAAATAGGAGGAGGAGGAGGAAGAGGAGATCCTGCGAGAAATGAAGAGGTAGCGTTTAATGAGAAAGTTGAATGAAACATTTTAAAGACAACTGTATAATGCAATGTCATTGCTAAGTTCGTAACAATTTTATTCCTGAAACAAATTAAGACCTGTCGAGTGTTTTAGGTACTAAATAATATCCTGCGAATGAAATAATTAGTATTCGTCATTTCTCCTGATAAACAGGCAGCTCTTCTGTAACATTGCACGACTGCCTTCTCATTTCCGTGTCCACGGCCATGAATCGAACCCTCAGGCAAATAATCGAGGCGCTGCTTTGCGTGATGTCGACGTTTTATGCCTTTGCCTCATGCGTGCGATCATTGGGGTGGCGTGTGAGTTGACAACCTGCTCCGGAGCCGCCGAGACTACTTAGTATTCATGTTTATTAGAATACAGGGAAGTTTTTTTTTTTTCGTGTCCTTGCTCACGCAAGGAAGCGGTAACGTGGATCCGAGTGTAACAAATTATGTTGAAAATGAATGATGCAGTTGAATGTGGTCGTTATTGTACGAGTTCGCGTGGTAGTTACTTCCACAGACCGTTACACAAAAATGTAAGAGTAATATTCTAGTCTGCGAGGTACACTGGTGTTTACTAGTAAGCATCATTCACAAGAAATATAAGCATTTCTCGAAAATGTAAATAATATTTTGATTCGTGAATACTTGATGATAGCGTAGATATTGAATTAAGGTAAGTACCAGAAAACAAAATCACTCATTTGAAATCATGAAAGTCTCATCATTACAATTTATGTGTATTAGAGAGGTAGATTATTTGTGCAAAAACGTGTGATTTGACAAATAAAATTTCATTGGAAAATATTTCATATATTATATTTATAAAAATTATTCGGCTGGGCTAGTTTTTTTGACCGATATTTGCTTGTTGAATCACCAATTTCCGTCTTGAATAACGTGACCACAACATGAACACTTCGTTTGAAAATCCGGACCAAAAACTGGCCACCATGTTACATGGGAGAGCTAGAAGTGTTGAGAAACATTTTGAAAGTGGCATAAAGTGATAATTTTCGACTGTTATCAACCAAAAATAACACGATGGAGGTGTACGAGATGCAATATTTAAAAGAAATGTTTGATGTATGTTTCAATGACGTGTAACAAGATGATAATTTTGAAATCTGGCTGCATTTAAAATTCCCTCTAATGTTGTGACGCATACTGGTGCCTGAAGCTCAGTAGTTGAAGTGGGATATGATGCGCAGTAGCTCATCTAGTATGTCTTTCTATCCGTACTGGTGAGGTCTTTAGGTAACATTATAACTGTAATGAATTATAACCACCATCATCTCATCATCATATACCAACGTAATTTATTTCCAATATAAATTATCATGAAATAATGACGTTGGTGTCTATCACTGTCAGAGAAGATAATAACTATGACGACGAAGAAAATAATGTTAATGATACTAACGAACATGATAATTCCTATGACAATCATTGTGATAATTATATTTCTTTGCCCAGTTTTTTAAGACAATCTTATTATATTTTGTTGATCTAAAGATTAATAAAGGCCATCTATTTAAATTTGGAATTTTATTTCAACGTTTCGAGGAGCACCTTTTCTTCTTCTTCAAGAGTCTGACTTAGCCATTGATTCTTAAATTCATTGGTAATTTTTAATAACTAACCACATTTGTCAAAAAGCAAAGTTATATCGCCACTCTCATGGTGTCAGAGACCAAACTGGACAAAGAAATATAATTAAAATCCAAAGACAGAATATTGGAATCATTGTGATACTTCGTCTTAAGCTTAAACTCCCTACTGGTGAGGTCCCTTCATCTTAAGCTTAATCTCCCTACTGGTGAGGTTCCTCGGAAGGAATCCCTCAGTCCTGTGGGAACGGCAAAGATAATAACTAACTACATTTTGTCAAAAAGCGAAGTTGTATCACCACTCTCAATGGTGTGAGAGACCAAACTGGACAAAGAAATATAATTAAAATCCAAAGACAGAATATTGGAATCATTGTGATATTTCGTTTTAAGCTTGAACTGGTGAGGTTCCTCGGAAGGAATTCCTCAGTCCTGTGGGAACGGCGAAGATAGTAATTAACTACATTTTGTCAAAAAGCAAAGTTGTATCACCACTCTCAATGGTGTGAGAGACCAAACTGGACAAAGAAATATAATTAAATCCTAAGACATTCAGAATATTGGAATCATTGTGATACTTCGTCTTAAGCTTAATCTCCCTACTGGTGAGATCCCTTCATTATAAGCTTAATCTCCCTACTGGTGAGGTTCCTCGGAAGGAATCCCTCAGTCCTGTGGGAACGGCGAAGATAGTAACTAACTACATTTTGTCAAAAAGCAAAGTTGTATCACCACTCTCAATGGTGTGAGAGACCAAACTGGACAAAGAAATATAATTAAAATCCAAAGACAGAATATTGGAATCATTGTGATACTTCGTCTTAAGCTTAAACTCCCTACTGGTGAGGTCCCTTTATCTTAAGCTAATCTGCCTACTGGTGAGGTTCCTCGGAAGGAATCCCTCAGTTCTGTGTGAACGGCGAAGATAATAACTAACTACAGTACATTTTGTCAAAAAGCAAAGTTGTATCACCACTCTCAATGGTGTGAGAGATCCAACTGGACAAAGAAATATAATTAAAATCCAAAGACAGAATATTGGAATCATTGTGATACTTCGTCTTAAGCTTAAACTCCCTACTGGTGAGATCCTTTCATTATAAGCTTAATCTCCCTACTGGTGAGATCCCTTCATTATAAGCTTAATCTGCCTACTGGTGAGGTTCCTCGGAAGGAATCCCTCAGTTCTGTGTGAACGGCGAAGATAATAACTAACTACATTTTGTCAAAAAGCAAAGTTGTATCACCACTCTCAATGGTGTGAGAGATCCAACTGGACAAAGAAATATAATTAAAATCCAAAGACAGAATATTGGAATCATTGTGATACTTCGTCTTAAGCTTAATCTCCCTACTGGTGAGGTCCCTTCATCTTAAGCTTAATCTCCCTACTGGTGAGGTTCCTCGGAAGGAATCCCTCAGTCCTGTGTGAACGGCGAAGATAATAACTAACTACATTTTGTCAAAAAGCAAAGTTGTATCACCACTCTCAATGGTGTGAGAGATCCAACTGGACAAAGAAATATAATTAAAATCCAAAGACAGAATATTGGAATCATTGTGATACTTCGTCTTAAGCTTAATCTCCCTACTGATGAGGTTCCTCGGAAGGAATCCCTCAGTCCTGTGGAACGGCGAAGATAGTAATTAACTACATTTTGTCAAAAAGCAAAGTTGTATCACCACTCTCAATGGTGTGAGAGACCAAACTGGACAAACAAATATAATTAAAATCCAAAGACAGTCAGAATATTGGAATCATTGTGATACTTCGTCTTAAGCTTAATCTCCCTACTGGTGAGGTTCCTCGGAAGGAATCCCTCAGTCCTGTGGAACGGCGAAGATAGTAATTAACTACATTTTGTCAAAAAGCAAAGTGTATCACCACTCTCAATGGTGTGAGAGACCAAACTGGACAAAGAAATATAATTAAAATCCAAAGACAGTCAGAATATTGGAATCATTGTGATACTTCGTCTTAAGCTTAATCTCCCTACTGGTGAAGTTCCTCGGAAGGAATCCCTCAGTCCTGTGGGAACGGCGAAGATAGTAATTAACTACATTTTGTCAAAAAGCAAAGTTGTATCACCACTCTCAATGGTGTGAGAGACCAAACTGGACAAACAAATATAATTAAAATCCAAAGACAGTCAGAATATTGGAATCATTGTGATACTTCGTCTTAAGCTTAATCTCCCTACTGGTGAGGTTCCTCGGAAGGAATCCCTCAGTCCTGTGGGAACGGCGAAGATAGTAATTAACTACATTTTGTCAAAAAGCAAAGTTGTATCACCACTCTCAATGGTGTGAGAGACCAAACTGGACAAAGAATATAATTAAAATCCAAAGACAGTCAGAATATTGGAATCATTGTGATACTTCGTCTTAAGCTTAATCTCCCTACTGGTGAAGTTCCTCGGAAGGAATCCCTCAGTCCTGTGGGAACGGCGAAGATAGTAATTAACTACATTTTGTCAAAAAGCAAAGTTGTATCACCACTCTCAATGGTGTGAGAGACCAAACTGGACAAAGAAATATAATTAAAATCCAAAGACAGTCAGAATATTGGAATCATTGTGATACTTCGTCTTAAGCTTAATCTCCCTACTGGTGAAGTTCCTCGGAAGGAATCCCTCAGTCCTGTGGGAACGGCGAAGATAGTAATTAACTACATTTTGTCAAAAAGCAAAGTTGTATCACCACTCTCAATGGTGTGAGAGACCAAACTGGACAAAGAAATATAATTAAAATCCAAAGACAGTCAGAATATTGGAATCATTGTGATACTTCGTCTTAAGCTTAATCTCCCTACTGATGAGGTTCCTCGAAGGAATCCCTCAGTCCTGTGGGAACGGCGAAGATAATAACTAACTACATTTTGTCAAAAAGCAAAGTTGTATCACCACTCTCAATGGTGTGAGAGACCAAACTGGACAAAGAAATATAATTAAAATCCAAAGACAGTCAGAATATTGGAATCATTGTGATACTTCGTCTTAAGCTTAATCTCCCTACTGATGAGGTTCCTCGGAAGGAATCCCTCAGTCCTGTGGGAACGGCGAAGATAGTAATTAACTACATTTTGTCAAAAAGCAAAGTTGTATCACCACTCTCAATGGTGTGAGAGACCAAACTGGACCAAAGAAATATAATTAAAATCCAAAGACAGTCAGAATATTGGAATCATTGTGATACTTCGTCTTAAGCTTAATCTCCCTACTGATGAGGTTCCTCGGAAGGAATCCCTCAGTCCTGTGGGAACGGCGAAGATAGTAATTAACTACATTTTGTCAAAAAGCAAAGTTGTATCACCACTCTCAATGGTGTGAGAGACCAAACTGGACAAAGAAATATAATTAAAATCCAAAGACAGTCAGAATATTGGAATCATTGTGATACTTCGTCTTAAGCTTAATCTCCCTACTGATGAGATTCCTCGGAAGGAATCCCTCAGTCCTGTGGGAACGGCGAAGATAGTAATTAACTACATTTTGTCAAAAAGCAAAGTTGTATCACCACTCTCAATGGTGTGAGAGACCAAACTGGACAAAGAAATATAATTAAAATCCAAAGACAGTCAGAATATTGGAATCATTGTGATACTTCGTCTTAAGCTAATCTCCCTACTGATGAGGTTCCTCGGAAGGAATCCCTCAGTCCTGTGGGAACGGCGAAGATAGTAATTAACTACATTTTGTCAAAAAGCAAAGTTGTATCACCACTCTCAATGGTGTGAGAGACCAAACTGGACAAAGAAATATAATTAAAATCCAAAGACAGTCAGAATATTGGAATCATTGTGATACTTCGTCTTAAGCTTAATCTCCCTACTGGTGAAGTTCCTCGGAAGGAATCCCTCAGTCCTGTGTGGAACGGCGAAGATAATAACTAACTACATTTTGTCAAAAAGCAAAGTTGTATCACCACTCTCAATGGTGTGAGAGATCCAACTGGACAAAGAAATATAATTAAAATCCAAAGACAGAATATTGGAATCATTGTGATACTTCGTCTTAAGCTTAATCTCCCTACTGATGAGGTTCCTCGGAAGGAATCCCTCAGTCCTGTGGGAACGGCGAAGATAGTAATTAACTACATTTTGTCAAAAAGCAAAGTTGTATCACCACTCTCAATGGTGTGAGAGACCAAACTGGACAAACAAATATAATTAAAATCCAAAGACAGTCAGAATATTGGAATCATTGTGATACTTCGTCTTAAGCTTAATCTCCCTACTGGTGAGGTTCCTCGGAAGGAATCCCTCAGTCCTGTGGGAACGGCGAAGATAGTAATTAACTACATTTTGTCAAAAAGCAAAGTTGTATCACCACTCTCAATGGTGTGAGAGACCAAACTGGACAAAGAAATATAATTAAAATCCAAAGACAGAATATTGGAATCATTGTGATACTTCGTCTTAAGCTTAATCTCCCTACTGGTGAGGTTCCTCGGAAGGAATCCCTCAGTCCTGTGGGAACGGCGAAGATAGTAATTAACTACATTTTGTCAAAAAGCAAAGTTGTATCACCACTCTCAATGGTGTGAGAGACCAAACTGGACAAACAAATATAATTAAAATCCAAAGACAGTCAGAATATTGGAATCATTGTGATACTTCGTCTTAAGCTTAATCTCCCTACTGGTGAGGTTCCTCGGAAGGAATCCTCAGTCCTGTGGGAACGGCGGCCGTAGCGGGGCGCCACCGTCTCGCTTCCATGGGGTCTGCTGGGGCGGGTGGGTCGCGGCGCGGCGTTCCCCGAATGCCTGGCCGGCCGTAAGTCCCGCGCCGCGCCGCGCACGTCCGTTAAGCTGGCAAAGCATTTTCAAAAAACACATTTTCTCTATACCCAGAATTTTGTGCTATTTTTGTGCTTTCCAAATATCCAAAATTAATTTTTTTGCCTCCAACGGTTTTTCCAAAAATGGGTGGCTTTGCTGGCTTAATGTTAAGCTGGCAAAGCCAATTAGCCAAAACAAATTTTCTTTATACACAAAATATTGTGCTATTTTTGTGCTATTCAAATATATAAACATTAATTTTTTGCTCTTACCGTTTTTCGAAAATTTAGAAAAAACGAATTTTCGAAATGCCCGGCTGGCGCAACAACTACGCGTAAGAAAACTACTCGTAGAAAAAAAACTATCCATCAAAATTAGACTTTCTTGACACAAAAATACACACATAACAATTCTCTATACAACAATGTTGTTTCGAAATATTCAACATTTAATATTCCCTATAAATAATAATAATTCTTTACACTACTGTCAAGAAACAACACAATTCAAGTCATACAATTCCTCATAAAAACTAAACTACTCAATATTTCGCAATGTCCTTTCCCAACAAACAGAACCAAACATTGTTCTAACAATGTACACACACGCTGATTTTTTTGCTCTCAACGTTTTTTGCAAAATTCAACAAAACCACACACGAGTCACCCGCAACAACGCACTCTCGCAGGATAAGAAAATCACTCATCAAGGCAAAACTCTAATTCAAAATCAATTTATCCTCACATAACATCAACCACAATACAATACAATATACAACAATATTGTTTTAACTTTTTTATTTTCGATACTATCGAAGAAAAAATTGTAAATCCTTAACTGGGTACCCAAAACACACCAATGGAGGCACATCAATCTACGAAAT
>JAHLJT010008756.1:10181740-10192184 GCA_031308135.1 Acheta domesticus
AAAAGAAACTAATGTCAAATAACATCCCGTTACCGTATCAGCTACAATTCAGTAATATTCGCCTCGTTTAATTAGAGCCATAGAGGAAGCTGCAAGTCTGCTACCATTTCGCGCCGACAACTACACTTGCCGGGTTTCGCAAATGGGTTGGCATCACTTAAGCGCGGAGGGGAACAAAATTAGGCCTGTGCACTCACTCTACCGCCCCACGGCCGTATCCACTCCAGAGTGAACGCCCCCGGCTGCATCACCTCCAGCGTACCCCCTCCCCGCCGCTCTCCACCGCCCCCCCCCCACCCCTCCGGCCGGCCATTAAATTATAATTACGGCAGTAAACAGCGGCGGGGACAAGCAAATTGGCGGCATAAATTCCCCGGGGAGGAGACGGAGCTGTGGCGGCGGGGCGGCGGGGGCGGCGAGGGCGAGGAGGGCGGCGAGGGCGGCTGGGCGCGCACGCGGGCAGGTAACCAACCGTCAGGCACCCGCCGCTGGCTTCCACGCCCTTCACCCCTCCGCTGTTGACGCTGTACAGTGGGAATTTCCACATGGCTGGAGGCAAAACTCTAATTTTCGTCAACCCTTTCTTCAAGGGTTTCTTCGCAATTCTCATAAATCTAATCGGAGCATAAATATGATCCCATAGAAACTAAGAAAATACATTAATATTTCTTGTTTCTAATTTTTCTAATTTTCGTCAACTCTTTCTTCCAATTCTCCATAATCTAATCAAGAGTATAAACGGGCAGTGGATCCCATAGAAACTAAGAACAATACATGAATATTTCTTGTCGGGCTTTCGCATAATCAGAGTTTCAAAAAATTCTGAATAATTAACCACATGTGGATCACTCAAGCTAATGATTATGATTGATAATTAGTGTTTCCGGTCGAGCTACGTACTATGGTTGTTAGTCTCGTACGTCAAGTGCATGTTATATTCGGGAGGTGGCGATGTTCCTTTGCCCGCTGGAACGCGAGATACGGCGCTGAGCTGCCTGTCGGTTTGCCGGGTTTTCAACAGGTATCTCCTCCAGAGGGTACCGCTCCAGTCGGAATAAGTTCAGTGCCCCTGACTGGTCTCTAAGAACGTTGACTAAGCGTGTGTGTGCTCGCGTGTATGTGAGTCGGGGGAGAGGAAAGAGCAAGGATGAGGAAGGAAAGATCTTGCACAAGGCGTTTATTAAGGCTCTGCTCCGGCTTTCACCTGGCATGGTTGGACACGGGAAATACAGAAAACTACATCAGAGAACCGGCCACTTGAATTCTTTTCCAGACAGTGGTTGAATTCGACTAGCTGTGTAAACTAAAGGAAAAAAATTGCCACTGTCGAGACTCGCAGAATCGTGAAACTGTAGGACCACCGGGTCAGCGAGACTGCAGAAGCTAAGTCAATACCAACTCAGAGCCACCGTTATTAGCAATTTGTTATTAACAATTCAACCGTTATTAACAATTCATCATCACAATATTGGTTACACATTAGGGGCCATCCATAAATTACGTAATGCTAAAGGTGGAGGGAGGGGGTCGAGGCAGCATTACGCTGCTATACATAGGGATGGGTGGATGCGTTACAAGGGGGGGGGGAGAGGGAATGTTGAAAATACTCGAAATTTACGTTACGTAATTTATGGACGGCCCCTTACTTATCATATTTACTTATTTTACTTACTTATCATATTTACTTACATATTACTATAACCATATTTCAATCAATAGAACCACATTTCAAATTGTTTGCACCTTCTACGAAAACGTCACATTCTTCAGCGCTCATGTGACTTTAGCCCTTTTAGTTCAGACGTGTATCGCGGCGGTGTACTGTGTGCAGATCCTGCCTCCGCCGCCGCCCTCGCCGCCGCCACCCCCCTCCACCGTCGCGCGCCGCGGGACCGGAACTTGTGTCACGACGGACGTGCGGGGGCGTGGGGTCGGGCTGAGGGCAGGGCTGAGGGCGGCGGCGCGGCGCGGCGCGGCGCGGCGCGGCGCTTTGCCAGAGCGAGGGCTACGCGAGCGCCACCCGGCGCGTCGCAAGGTTGCTGGTCGAACGCCGGATGAATGCTAATTATAGCGTTTTTGCCGGTATTTATGACGCGCGCTCGGAATGTGAGGTTATGCACGGACGATTATCGTAAATAGCGCGGTTATTTCGCGTCATTTGATGCGCGTAGCCGATTTATTCGCAAAGTATGCAGTGGCGATGATTCCAATGAGCGATATCCGTTGATGTCAAAAAATTTTGACGTACTTTTATTTGTGAATTCGAAATAAGCACGTAACTGTTTTTATGGATAAAAGCTGGACACTTTAGGCACACGTAACTTCGGGTCATACACATACCACTGTAAATGCATTTCACGGGTAGCTGTGTTCCACAACTACATAGGATCCTCTTACAAAAACAAGCGTTAGTTCTCGCCTGTTACAAAACAAAGCATTAGTTCTCGATCCAAAATGAAACAGGAAGAGAGAAAGCGCAAATTTCCAACAGTGAGTAAATTGGAACTTCCGTGGCACAAACAGCTAGTGAAATGCAATAAATAGGCTACATTAGTTATGCAGAATGACATACGTAAATGAGAAAGTTAAATTTATGTTGTATTCTCAGGGTCACACTGATACAGGTAGTAAAAAAGCAGTAAAGCATGCGTCATGTAAGAACTCAAAGTTAAGATAGTAATTACGCAGGAATACCTAACTTTCGACTTATGATTCCCTGCGATTACGTTAAAAATAACGCGAAATACATAGAACGCGGACAAAAATATTGAATTTAAATAAAATTGATTTTTTTGTGGACAAAATCCTTTAATTTAGACAATGCACAATAGATTTCGGTAACCAATAACAGACATTCACCCTGAATACCCAATTACATGATATGTATTAACAATTGATCAAATGCTAAAATTAATTCCAAAGCTTATAAATACCTCGTTGAATCCACAGGAAATTAGTATTTATCAACACGCAGCGACGAGTCAGTTTTAATTAACTTGAGTTTTGATACATATTCCAAACAGAAAGCAATAAGCAGCTGGATTTAAAATTTAAAATTAAATTTTGTATTTCACCGAAAAAATAATTGTACTACCATACACACCATTCAGTAGAATTCAACGCCAATGTTCAAGTGCTTGTAAAAATGTCTTCCCACATTACTTCATTACATGAATATAAGACGCGGAATAAGTAACACTAACGAACAACACTTATAAAATTCTTTTAAAAAAACCGCTGGGATAACCAAAGCCTGGGAATTCAAGATAAGACTCATCGAACTCAAAAATAGCCCTGTCGGCATCACATCGAGTCGAAATACCTCCCTACACGCTCCAAAAGGGCCATTTTGCATACTGTGCCCCTCTCTCCCGCGCAATCACAGCGGCGGCGATAAAGCGAATGAGGGGGACGAAGGTAAATATTTTTAAAAGAATCTTTGACCCTCAAATTATTCATACGCATTTATTGTATTAAACAATAAATTATTATGGCGTATATTCTGAAATTATTACTTTGTCATTAGCATTTTGAAGGGCATTAGCAGCAAGAGAAATAAACAATTGAAAAAAACTTCTGTGATAAGTGAAATGTATTACCTTTAAAATAATAGAACCAAAAATATATATTCGATGTAACTAGTACGAATAACCTTCGAGTGTTGACTTCCCAGCAAACTGCAGTCGGCGACCAATCAAACAAAGCATCACAACTTCCTCAAAGATCGCGCTCATACGCCAGCGCAGGACACTGGCGTGCTTGCGTCCGCCCCGCCCCGCCCCACCGCACCCCGAGCGCACGCGCCGGGCCGAGGCCAGCGCAGGCGGTTCACTCATCGATTGATTAGTGATTCCGGGGCAGTCAATTGCTGAGGTCATCAGTCCCGTAAGTGTAATTCATGTGTTTTCATCGGGAGATGGCGGAGAACTTCCTGGTTGGACGGTGAGATCCGGCGCCGACCTACCTGTCGGCTAGGGTCCCCGAACAAAGTATTTCCCATTAACAAGGTATCTCCGCCCCAGCCGGGACAAGCTCTGAGCTCCTGACTAGTCTCTCGGCATGTATGGAAGTGTAGGGCCTGTTAGTGTAAGAGTATGTAGTGGGGTGAGGATAGGACAAGGAAGAGGTAGGAAAAAAAGATCGCATGCGGTCCGTGACCCGTTTGTTAGGGTACTGCTCCCGCATTCGCCTAGGTTGATCGAAGAAACCACGGAAAACTGCCGATCAGGGCAGCCGGCCGCTAGAATTTCCCTCCAGACAGCGACTGAGTTCGACCTAGCTATGTATCTGGTGTCGAAACTCCAGGCACCGTCGGTACTCGCGCTGGGGCGTGCGGGACACGTGCTGGCGCCTGGCCACGCTCGGTCGAGGCGAGGCGAGCGCAGGCGGGCAGAAGGCACTGGAGCAGGCGGCAGCCGGGGCAGCGGCGTACGAAGGGCGCGGGGTTGCGGGAGAGGAAGCGAGCGGGTCGGGGGGGGGGGGGCAACGGGCAAGACGAACAGGGGTGATCGGGGACAAGTGAAGAAGCGAACGGGCGCGATGGAGGGGGAGAAAGTGAGGACGGAAGTGGGTGAGAGTGCTATGGAACGAGGGAGCGAGCGGGGGTGACCGGGGACGAAGGCGAGCGAACGGAGGCGACAAAGGGAGTAGGCGAGTATAAGCAGCTGAGAGTGAGTGAAGGAGAGTAATCGGATGAGGTGAGGGAGAAGGAGCGAGCGTCGGGGATTACAGAAAGGAGCGAGCGAGGATGATTGAGAGGTAGTGCAGGGAAAGGTAGCGAATGAAAGTGACAGAAAGCTATGGCGGCGAAAAAGAGGAAGAGGGTGAGGACGAACGCCTGCGTAGGCGAAAGAAAGGAAAGGATTGAGCAGGGATAACAGAGAATGATGGGACGGAGCGAGCATTGGGGGCGGCGGCGGGGTGGGTGCCAGAGAAGAGGGTGAAAGCGAGGCGGGGGGCGGGAGCGCGAACCTGCTCGACGTGTGGCGGGGCGGAGAGGGGACGGGGAAGGAGGGTGGGCGGGAGCGACGCGGGGATGAGCCGAGCTGGCTCGGGGGTGCGGCGGCGGCGGGGGAAGAGGGCGGGGGCGGGGCGCGGGGCGGGGCGCGCGGCACAGGAAATTGAATAGTGCTCATTAGCCGCCGGCCCCGTGGGTCCCCGCGCGCAAGAGGTAGGCGAAGCCGCCGCGGTGGCCAGGGTAATGACGTCGCCCTCGCCCCGGCCCCTGAAAGGGCGCTGCGGCGGCTGTCGCCTGGTTAATTGTGGCGGTGTCTTACGACCAGCCGCTCTTCTTTCAAGCTACATTTAAATTCATAATAAGGTTTAATGTTTACAATTGAAACGCTAATGCTATAAAAGAAGTTGGTTGACGCTAATTAATTGATTGATTAGTGATGCCAGGAACGTTAACGCCCCAAATTGTAGGGCATGTTTTATCGAAATGCGGTGAAATTCTCCAGATGGATATCGAGATCCGGCGGGTGACCTATACATGGACACGATGGTTTTCTCCAAGTATCTTCCACCAGCGCGGCACTGCTCTCAGGCAGGGCAAGTTCTAAGCTGTAGACTGGTCTCCCGGCACGTGTGGTAGTGTAGCGCATGTGAACATGTAAGTAACGAAAAGGTCAGGAAAGAGGAAGTAAAAATTGAACGCGGTCAGTGGCCTCTTTGTTAGGATACTGCTCCAGCATTCACCCAGTGTTGATCGGAGAAAACCACGGAATACTACCGATCAGAGCAGCCGGCTGGCACGATTCTCCAGAAGGTATGGGCTGAATAGCTCCAGAAGGTGTGGCTCCAGAAGCTATCTAGCTAAGGGCTAAAGGATTAAAGGGTTAAAGGTTTTATCTTGGACAAGGGTAACTAATGGGGCAGAGTACATTCGGGAGTGCGTGTGTCTATTCTGCGAAATAGTTTTAGTTATATTTATTTTTCCCATTTTCCCAACTTCAGTTGTGGACTGATCAAGTTGTTTGTGAAAGCTGAATACAAAAGAAAGTCCAGAATATTCATAGAGTAACATCATAAAAAATGTCTGCGGGAAAATATTTACGCACAGTGGAGTTGTTGATATACGAGTATTATCAAATCGAAATTCTAACCTTCACGAAGGGGCCATTAACAGTGGCGGCTGGTTGTTTCACTCGCTTACCTGAAACAAATAAAGAACAGAATTAGTTCTCTGGCCACATGCAAATTAACATTATTTAATTAAAAGGAACAGTGCATTTAAAAACTGCATGTAGCGAGTTCAAGTCGTTGGAATTCAGGGAGCAAAATTAAAATGTTAAAGAGTACACAAGAATGCGAACGAAACGAAAGTATCCAATAATGAAAAACCTAATTCCACAAGTCAGGTGATTTTACATACAATAGGACAGTTGTAAGGCAGATAAAAGAGAAGGCAAAAGAAAATGGGAAACAAAGTATTCAAGATACGAGAGATAGCATTGGAAGGAAGAAACGATTTGAAGGGAGATAGTACATACACTCAATTTAGGTAAAGTTTGAAAATAATTGTCGGTCATTCATGGGTAATTAATAATTATTTGTCCGTGATTTCATGATCTTGAAAACTTACGGCGAAATTCTAGAGCTATTTGAAGTTTTAATATGCGATTTATTCGTATCCTTATAAACCTACAGCAATCGAATAATCTGCGTCCATCTATTCGTCCATAACTCACCTCTTCTTATATGTGAAGGAAATTATATATGTTAAAAAGAAGAGTAAAATTGTAAGATTTCAGTACATATAATAATATGTAATAATGATAATGAAAATTATTGGCATCAATATCAATAAGAAGTCCAAGTAGTATTGCCTGAAAGATAATACATAATAGATATTTAAAGTTTCAATGCAACTACCAGTAAATAGATGAAACGGAGTGAATTATTATTATTATTATTATTATTATTATTATTATTATTATTATTATCTTAATGTTTTTTCATGTAACTTTACATCCCTTGAATTGAACGAACCCAGCAACTGTAATATCGCATGATTAAAATTTATTTTCATTATGAACTTGCAAATCATATTTAATTTTTAACATGAAAATACACGACAGTGGTGGTACTCTAGTAATATAATACCTGGTTATATTTTTCTGAAAAGGGTTCTTTCAAAGGTAGAAAAACAATGAAATATGTAGTTCAAAAAAGAATTCTCAAACGAAAAGAGTTTTCTAAACTTTAACATTATAAACAAAATAAACTGTTCTGAAAAAACCAGATAAGGTTTTCACGTCAGGTACGAAGCATCGCGTGATTTTACTCTGAGAACACGCATCAGAAGAAAGCAGCATAAAAAATTAGTTGATTCATTTGAAACCTTCAACCCACCACCCACTTTAAACGTGCAAAAGGGAATAGATAAAACAGAAATAAATACTTCAAGGCGCTATATCATTACGAAACCACAGACACCGCCAACCCCTCCCCCTGGGGACGCGCACGAGAGGGCCCAGGCAACCACCACTTGGTCGGTCCAGCGGGACGGGGTGGGGCGGGGGCGGGGGCGGGGGGGTGGAGGGGTGGGGACACAATGCACCAGGGCATTCCAGCGCCGCCGCAGCCTCCTCCCTGGAGACGCCACTTCCGGCCGGGGCCGCTATCGCGCGCGCGCGCCACCCACGCCCCGCCCCCGCCCCCGCAGAGCGTCGTTATCGCGAGCGATAGCGCCAGCACGTTTCGCCTGGCGCCGCCGCCCGCTCCACCCCACGCCCTCGCCCCAACCCCTCCGGCCGCGCACCGGCTCACGGCAACACCCCTGTCACTGCAGCATCTCTGGCTAGGATGGCCTTCGAGTCTTGGCCCTGACGGAGGCGGAGTTTTGACACAAATAAATAGCTACGTCATATTCAGCCTCACTGTCTGGATGATATTACTAGTGGCTCGCTGCTCCGATCAATGCCAGTGAATGTCAGTGCAGAAACTTAACAAACGGCTCACGGTCCGCGCGATTTCCCTCTTGATCCTTATCCCCTTACACACACACACACACACACACACACACACACACACACACTCACCCGCTACTCACTCATTCACATACATGCTGTACACTACCACAAATGTCGGAAGACATATTGGAAGCTTACAGCTTGTCCCGGCTGGGGCGGCGGCGCGCTGGCGGAGGTACCTCGAAGTGGGAAACACCATTAGCAGACATAGGTCTGTTTCGGATCTCCCGTACCAGGGGTGAGGGCACCGCCACCTCTGAAGATAACACATGCACTACACTTGTCGGACTAATGACATCTCTCTCTCCTACTCCGCTCAACTCTGCTTCGATGCCAGCGCACCCCCTGCACGGCGCCATTCGCCCCACTTCATCGCTGGCCCACCCCTTTCCCTTCTGCGCCGCCCCCCCGCTTCGTCCCTGTTCCTCGGCTGCCTCTCCGCCCCCGCCCCGCCCCCAACCTCGCTGCCTGCGCACCGCATTTAGCCTGCGTTCCATCGCTGGCCCAAACGTGCTTCTCAGCCCACGGTTTGTGTTCGTAGATGCAGGGTACAGGGGCCTTTCTAATCAAATACATTCCACTCAAATGAGTTGGATTACTGAAGTATTTCGAGTTATTTGATATTGAATTCAAACTGAAATATGGCAACTCCGAGGTTATCAGTACACCAAATTACTGAACACACTTACACTGAACGCTTGATGTGGAAGATGATACAGTAAAATCTGTCTAAACCGGAAACGAGTGGGACAA
The DNA here is from genome assembly GCA_031308135.1 of Acheta domesticus. Taxonomy (NCBI): domain Eukaryota; kingdom Metazoa; phylum Arthropoda; class Insecta; order Orthoptera; family Gryllidae; genus Acheta; species Acheta domesticus. The sequence continues at coordinate 10,190,467 of JAHLJT010008756.1, forward strand.
AAACAAATTTCCGATTTAGGGAAGTTTCCGTTTTAGGCAGGATTGTCCGTTTATGACACTTTTTATGTTGATATTTCCGTCCTGAAACTAGTAACGTGACTTTATTATAATTATAAAACGCATACTAACAATACTCATTTATGGAAGAAATCACCAATAAATGAATATTAAACATAATTATTTCTGACAATTAGTAAAAAGAAATATTTCACGACTTGTTTATTAATAATGTTACTTTTTTCAACATTAATCTAGTGTTTATGCGTTTTGGGTTTCTCTCTTACTAACACCTTTTAAGTTGTTTTCCTAAGTTGAAAAATATTAATATGTAGAGTGTTGTTTTTCAATCATTGTCATCATTGTGAAACTCATAAAAACACGTTTTAAAACACGCAGTCACTTTCTAGTGGCTGCACCCGAACTTCTCGCTGACTCTTTCAGCACACAATGCATCGAAGCCCAGAGTACTACATTGCGATTTTTCTAACTGCCTCTCAAGCTTTATGGCCACGATGGAGTATCACACGGCATTCGCGGTCTTTCCCGGCCTGCCGCTAGAAGTCACATGATCGCAAGCGCTGCTTGATATGGTCGCGATCATGCGATATCTAGCGACACGACTGAGAAAGATGCGAAATACCGTGACATATTCATCGTGAGACGGGGTCTTGAGAGGCAAAGTTAGAAAATCGCGGTACATGTCTATCTTCACACCCTCTCATGGCCTTGAGCAATTCGGCTCTGATCAAGGGGTTACGATTGCCAACGCGAGGCAGGGAGACGCGTAAATTGAAGCCATGCCCTTACACCTACCACGCTTAGAGAGACGGGAGAGAGGGAATTCCCCGACGGCCTACGCCGTGAGAGACAGATGATCTTAAGGTCGAATTCTACGATAACAGCGGGAGCCCGTTTCCTTCACTGTGCGGCCAAGTGTGAAACACACAACATGGACAGGGATATTGAAACAGACTTGCAGATGCATTCATTTCAATAAGAGTATCTCCCGTCTCTCTGCGAACTGCATTAAATTAACAGAAATTCCGTTTTATGAAGGTTTTTTTCGCCTTGCAGGACATGAAAAACCGTTCCGTTTCCGCGTTGGACAGATTCCGTTTTATGCCATGTAAAGATGCCATTTAACTTCACGGGTCGCAGAAATTTTCCGGTTAAGGCAGGTTTCCGGCTTGCACAGGTTCCGGTTTAGGACAGATTTTACTGTATTAAGAAACGAAATGTCAAAAGAAAATATACAGCAACTAAAGGATCATCAATTCAGATAGATAGTGGCCGTTCATTGCTAACGTAGAAATCGTTAGATTGTAACACAAATTTCACGTAAGGAGCAGTGGATTATCGCATTACATATTGCAGGTGTACGTCAGGCATGTAGGATGACTGTTGACACTGTTATATCCTTCAAGGCCATACAAATGGTCCAGAGCATTTACTCTTAAACAAAACTGACGCTACAATAGAAATAAAATGAGACCATTGAACTTGTCTACGGAGTGCTTTATGATCGTCATTGAACTACACTGCAAAGAATGAAACGTTCAACACAAGCCAAGCTCATCTATAGAATGTTTCACAATAAAGACAAATATGTCAACATAAAATGGAATTGTATAATGAAATACTTTTGTATCCCCTGATCTAAAACTTTCAGAACAGATCTCTTTATCACACGTGCAGCAAAGCACATTTTCTTTTATTCC
>JAHLJT010008756.1:10193184-10237442 GCA_031308135.1 Acheta domesticus
TTTGTCGAGTAGTTTAGTATTTATTAGGACATGTGTGCCTCCGTCCGTCGCTTTTGTTATCCGGAGATCCGCCACTCCCGTGCACTCATACGAAGTTGAGTTTAATTTCAAAAGAAACGATGAGAGCAAAAAAATCATTGTTGGCGTAGATTATTAGAACAATATTTCATTGTTATTCTTGGAAAAGGACAATGCGATTTGTCGAGTAGTTTAGTATTTATTAGGACTGTGTTCCTCCTTCCGTCGCTTTTGTTATCCGGAGGTCGCGCCACTCCCGTGCACTCATACGAAGTTGAATTTAATTTCAAAAAATTCATGAGAGCAAAAAAATCATTGTTGGTGTAGTTTATTAGAACAACATTTAATTGTTATTCTTGGAAATGGACAACGCAATTGGTTGAGTAGTTTAGTATTTATTAGGATTTGTTTGCCTCCATGCGTCTTTTTTTTTTATTTTCAGTGTAATGATTTAGATTTTTTTATAGATAGTATCGAAAGTCAAAAGTTTGAAATCAATACTTTTGCATAGTGCATTGTATTGTTGTTAATTCTGTGATAAGACATTTTATTTTTGAATGATATATTTCCTTCGAAGATTGTTTTTGTTCTTGGCAGAGTTGCCCTATCTTGCGCCACATACGTGTCATTTTGTTCAATTTTTCAAAAAACGGTTAGAGCAAAAAATCATTGTAAGTGTGGTTTATTAGAATGAAGTTTGATTTTGTTTGTTGGGGAAGGCCAATGCGATGTGTTGAGTATTTTAGTATTTAGTAGGATTGATGTGCCTCCATTGGTGTGTTTTTGGGTACCCAGTTAAGGATTTACAATTTTTTCTTCGATATTATCGAAAATAAAAAAGTTAAAAACAATATTGTTGTATATTGTATTGTATTGTGGTTGATGTTATGTGAGGATAAATTGATTTTGAATTAGAGTTTTGCCTTGATGAGTGATTTTCTTATCCTGCGAGAGTGCGTTGTTGCGGTTGACTCGTGAGTGGTTTTGTTGAATTTTGCAAAAAACGTTGAGAGCAAAAAAATCAGCGTGTGTGTACATCGTTAGAACAATGTTTGGTTCTGTTTGTTGGGAAAGGACATTGCGAAATATTGAGTAGTTTTAGTTTTTATGAGGAATTGTATGACTTGAATTGTGTTGTTTCTTGACAGTAGTGTAAAGAATTATTATTATTTATAGGGAATATTAAATGTTGAATATTTCAAAACAACATTGTTGTATAGAGAATTGTTTTGTGGTTATTTTTGTGTCAAGAAAATCTAATTTTGATGGATAGTTTTTTTTCTACGAGTAGTTTTCTTACGCGTAGTTGTTGCGCCTGCCGGGCATTTCGAAAATTCGTTTTTTCTAAATTTTCGAAAAAACGGTAAGAGCAAAAAAATTAATGTTTATATATTTGAAAAGCACAAAAATAGCACAATATTTTGTGTATAAAGAAAATTTGTTTTGGCTAATTGGCTTTGCCAGCTTAACATTAAGCCAGCAAAGCCACCCATTTTTGGAAAAACCGTTGGAGCAAAAAAATGAATTTTTGGATATTTGGAAAGCACAAAATAGCACAAAATTCTGGGTATAGAGAAAATGTGTTTTTTGAAAATGGCTTTGCCAGCTTAACGGACGTGCGCCCGCGCCGCGCCGGGCGCAGCATTCCACCGCGCGGGCGGCGGGCGGCGGCCCTGCGCAGGCAGGATCCCGCGACCTCCGCGCGCCCGCTATCAACATCCGTGTCGCGCGAAGGCGCTGCAATCGGGCCGTGGGAGAGGCGGTGGTCGGATGTGCGAAACGGTTGCGCGGCGCGGCGGTCGACTGGCCGTATCAGGTGGCGCTGGCCGAGTGGAGCACGTGGTTGATAGCCACGCTCTGTGAAGACGGGCTGCTCAAGTAATGGATATTTATCACCGAAGAAAATTTACACGTAGACGGTTCATTTTTTTCCGCGAGAGTTTTTTTTTTATCGAAATGATCGTTTCTGTGAAGAGAAAACGTTCGTATTCCTCTTATTTTCGGTGGGCACGATCGTTTGTTTTATTCAATGAAACGGTAGCATTTGTGCTATTTTGATGTAGAAGCTTTTTTAAGGAATGTGACCTTTTCTTTCTCGACTTCGGGCAGGTTACCTGTGGTTAGTTTTTCCCCAAATGATCTCGTACTTCGTACTTCATATTATGCATTTTGATACATGATGTAAATGTAAATTGAATATGCTTTGTTGTAGGACAGACATTATTTTATACCTACTTAACATTCTTATATTTGAAGCAGGCGTATTATTAAATTCGATGTGTTTGTTCTGAGACTCTCATACTAAAAGTATATTATACTATCAATTTGAAGTTAAGAATACACAATCGTACACTGCAAGCTGATCTAATACACACTGCAAGCTGATCTAATTGACTCTTACATCTGCCTCATACCTGACTAGAACGCCTTCTACTGCTCTCGATCGTGTTCTGTTTATCGCAAAGTCTTTTCCGAACACATATATATTGATGAGAACAGCTACTGGAATGCTATTGCTCTAACAAGAAACAGAAGGCGAGTCCGGGTCACTTCGATAAGGTGAGCGTAAGGTTCGTATTACGTCGACGGCACCCCGTAATCAATTCAAAGCATCTCGCGGAGCTTAACAATCTCCAGACCTGGAGGAGAATGCTTCCTTCTTGCCTGTTGCGCTGCTGCGTCTGTAGGTCATGACCGGAACGAAGGAGATAAGTATGGTATGCATGAATGTGTGTGAAGGTGAAAGTGTGTAGCGAGAGGAAAGGATCAGGAGACGAACCTAACATTCCTCGAACAGCTAGCGAGCACCTGGGTTTCCAGCCAGACCGGTCCCGCAGCCCACAGTCAGTGGGCTAACAGGTAACTCCTCCATTGAACGAACCTAAAGCCCAGGCGGTAGGTTGGGCACGGCTGTCATAATTAATTAATCAAAGTCGTTATTCAGCGTAATTCAGGAAATCACGGTTTACGAGATGAAACTAAAGTACGTGGGAAAGGATAGGAGGGGGACCTGAATAATGTGTGTGGGTCTTGCGGATGGAAAGTACTTTCTCTTGGATATTAAAAAACTTTGCAAGGGGCGTGTATTAAAACGACTTTTTTATGAGACTGCGCCTCGTCTTTGTATATTACCATTTGCTTCTTATTTTCGGCGTTATGATTCAACAAAAGTAGGAAAGTAGTGGAAAAATTCATTACGCATGTTTAAGAAATGCACACTCTAGCATTTCCTGTGATAAAAAAAACTAACTTGTTAATTTGCACGATAGGAAGCAGGATATTGCACCATTGATAGTGCAACACGGAATAGTATACAATATCTATCGACAACATAAGGAAATTTCGTTTTTGTACTTTAAGGCTATAGAGAATGAAGCAATCTTTCGGCGAAATACACATTACTGCACATCGACTGTTAACTTCTCTCAACAGCAGTTCATTTTCGAATTAAGAAATTAACTTATTTATGTAAATGAAGTAGGCATTCTATCTTTTACATCTTGTGATCCTTAAAATTAATTTAAAAGAAGTTTGACAGCAAATATTTCACATCATAACAGTAAGTGGAAATGGCATGATGGCAACTATTTGAAACTGCCAGAAATATTTACTTCTTTCCTTTAAAGTAGTACAAGTATATGTTATAAACATTACCGAAGAAGCGTTTCTCACCACTGTTTAATATTTTCCGCGTGCGCCGTTGCCTCATCTGACATCAATTGATGGAGTTGTTTTTCTAACCACGCCACACGACGACGCTCTCCCTCCGGTTTCTTCGACGTATTGGAGGCGGAGCCCTCCGAAGCCCTTTCATGCCCTCGGCCTGACAGCGACAGTTTGTCACCTAAATCTCGCGTGTCAGTGCAAAAAACTGGAGCAGCCAATATGGCATTGACGGCGGAGCCTTCCGAGCGGCGTAATAACGACGCCCCCTCCCCCAGGCGCCACACCTTCCGCGCGATGCCTCGGCCGCTCTAATCGAATTCCCCGGGCGGCCGCTGCACCTGACGCACGAACAATGGGCTGCGCTGCCCGCCCCGCCCCTCGCCCCTTCGCTCCGCTCCACGACGCCTCTAGGTGCAACCTCCGACTCCGTGCCATCGCCTACGCCACCCGCGCTGCCCGCCCCGCCCCCTTCGCTCCACTCCACGACGCCTGTAGGTGAAACCTCCGCCGTTGCCGTCGTCACCGCCGCCGCCTAGCCTCCCGCCACCTTACCTCCGCCGTCCACGCCGACCATAGGAGCAACTTTTGTCTCCTCGACATCGCCGCCGCCTATCGCCTCCACCTTCGCTCCCACTATGAAGAGTGTGTGAGCATTTCACCCATTTTTGCCCCGAACTTCATCACCACGATCAGTCAACCATCACCCTTCTCTCTTGAGCACCAGAAATCTAGGACATAATCTGTCCTTCAGCCGTCTCATGCCACCACCTCCACCACCTGCGCCTCCATCACCACCACGACCACCACCTCCACCAACCACACGAGCATTTCCAAACACACCACGACCACCACCACCACCATCACCCATACTACCACCACCACCCACACCAACACCACCACCACCATCACCCACACCATCATCATAACCCACACTACGATCACCCACACCGCAACCATCACCCACACCACCACCATCACCCCCGCCGTTACCGGCGCTGCCACTACCCCCGCCGCCGTCACCGCCGCCGCCAGGTCCCGGGGGCCGCGCGCGTGCGGGGCCGGGGCCGCTGTGTGCGTGGGCGGGCAGGGGAAGGGGCCGAGGCTCGGGGGCGGTCAGATTGCGCAATTCATCATGGCGACCCGGCGACGTCCTCCGGCGCTTAACGACGCGACGCGGCGCAGCCGGCGGCGGCGGCGGGGGCGGCGAGGGCGGCGGGGAGGTCACCGGGACGAGGGTGGAGGTCGGAGTGGACGCGGAGGTTACTTCAGGGTGGGATGTGGTATGATGTTGATTGGTCGGCCGGGGCCCCATCTCGCTAAATCGTGAATGTCTAGTGGGTCGGAGTTAATAATTTCATCAAACATTCGTAAGTCAATTTTTAACATCAAACGACGAGTAAATTAACAAAATATGTTTCTATAAAATAATTATTGTAGTAAATGGTATGTCTACTCTAGCTTATTAACATGACAATGAGGTACACTATTAGTGATACCCTAGTGATACTATTCATTCTCTTCTTTGTGCCTCTAATAATAACATAAAATAAATTAAATTATAAGGTTGTAAAATTCGTCTACGTAAGTATGTGCAAACCTACGTAAATGGCGCAGATTGCTGCAGCAGTGTTCTCTCTTCCCAGTATAAAACTTTAAGGCTGTGTAGAAGAGAGGGAGAAGTTGGGGGAATATTGGTAGGGAGGTTTAACTCAAATAATTCTGTCTGTAATTACCAGAATGAACACTTCCGGGTTTTCTACGTATTCTGTGGGAGTTTCGGCTACACATAAAGTTACAAACAAAGATATACACATAAAGATACACGCAAAATATACACAAGAATGTTATAGCAGCCTATTCAGTCAACCCTTACAGAGGACTAGGCAAATGAATTCGGAGAAGATTTGTGGTAAATTTCGGCGTGATTCACGGAATTGTAAAATTGTATCTATTCGATATGAAGACATCAGAGCGGAAAAATTTCAAGTTACGAAGATTGCATATTTACTTCCGATGTAAAGACATTACTAATTATATTCTGAATACTGATTATGAAAGGAAAGGACGTAGAGCCCTTTACAGTTTGTAGCTGATTTTTACATTTCTTTGCTATTACGTATTTGCTTAGTAAAGAGAAAATATAAATTTGCAGCGGTATCTGGCAATTTTTGTCGGAAAAACTGATTTTGTGGGGCTCTGATATAAAAAAAATAAGTGGATAAATCGTTATCCTATATGTAGTAAATTACTTCCTCTAACATACTGTGTAGTTAGAATTGACTTTTAGTGGGACTTGATACAGAAAAATTGTTTTACATCAAAATGCTACCTGCCCGCCGTCTCTCTTTCCCTTTGTGGTCAACACTAGTACCTACACCGTTCAGACGTTTTCCCCAAAATTAATATTCCTTGATCGATCTGGCGGAACGTAAGGCCCTGCGAATTTGAAACGGATATTTTTATTTTTGAGATTATATGAGGCTTCCACACTTTCAATATTTTCTCAAAAATGGCTCCAATTGTGTGGTTTAAATTTTTTCTCAAATAGCGTGAAGTACGGATAAATAATGGCCCAGATTTTCTCTTTGTACTCTCTGAATTTTCGCAAATCGCAAAATAATAATATCGCAAAACAATATGCTGAAGCTACAAGTTCTGAAGTTAGTGAAATTTGTTTCAAAAATTTAGAGTTTTCAATAAGGTCATTTTTTTAAGAAAAAAAGAAATGAGTAGGTTTTGCATAATTTTTACTTGAAGGAAATTTATATAAAAAAAATATTTAAAAATGTTCTCGAAAGAGGCGCCGATTGTTTTCTTTAATTGTTTTTTAACAGAGCAAACTATGCTTACAAAAATTACATATGTTCTATTTTTTGTTTAACTCTGAATTTTCGAAAATTGCGAAAGTTACAAAAAATGCGACAAAGTATGTTATGTTGTAGCTCCACTAGTCACATTGAATCATCAGTATGTTAATCATGGCTTTTAAACGAGGCTAAGGAACTAAGAACCCAAAATGTTTTCGGGAAATCAAAGAAAATTGTGTGAACTCTTATTCTTCACATAGAACCAGAGGAGCCAAGGCGTTTGGAACACACTTTTAACTGTGTATTGGCACCAATTTATATAATATTTAATGTCAAAACTTTCGTTTCGAACATTTTGGTACTTAGCTCCTTTGGCTTTGCATGGCCTCAAACATCGAATAACTGCCGTAAATCGATAATTTCTGATTAAGCGTAAGGACATATTGCAAAGTTGCTATTTGGCTGTTGATACAATGTGCCAATATACGTGTTTATTGTATAACTGAAAGTGTATATGGCCGAAAGCGTCGGTCTAGCCGTAGTAGGAAGACCGGTACCCGGGCGCTAGCCCCTATGCAAGTCTGGACTACTACTTAACAAATTCGCTTTTGAAAAACTGGTGTACAAAAACTCTTTATGCGGACAAAAAATTTAGAAAAAACAATTATAATTATTAATGTTGAGATGTAGCCTTTAGGATACGTAAACATACAATGAAAATTTTACTTGTAAGAACTTAACATATGATTTGAAACTACTATTAAGACATTGTGCAGATACTAGAACGTAAGCGATGATCATGCCGTGGCCCTGGCAATGGAGGCGACGAGGCAAGAGGTCGTGGGGGGAGGGGGACGGTGCGGAGGACGGCGGCGGCAGAGACGCCTCTCGTGATGGATGGACGGCGGGACGCGCGCGCCGGCCGTGACGGCAGCCGCCTCCACCGCCCCCACCCCACCGCCCCCGCCGCCTCCCGCCGCGCCGCCGATGTCACCGGGAGGTTCGTCCTACCGAGACTTGTGCCCCGCTCCGCTCTACTCGCTGCTCGCTTCTCGCTTTCCCGTCTCGGGACAAAAAGTTAAATGCGGTTGACCTCTTAATGCCACCCGAGGTACTTGATCGTTTGCGGCTCGCGGAAGTGCGCAACTTGCACCTAACACCGGACCACCGTGGCTTTGCGAGTGGTACGTTTTTAAAGCACTTGCAATTGTAATGTTTGTGCTTTGTTGTGAGGGCGGGTTTTTGAGACACGAAGAATGAGATGCTGGGTTTTTATTTCTAAAATATTCAAAACAACTCTGAAGTGTTTATTTTGAATTATTTTCATGAAAGGAACGTCTTGGGTGACAGCGTTCTAATGCAAAGAGGAGCCTTTCGTGAGTAGGAATTCTTGGTGAAAACCCAACAGATACATTATTGTTGTTCGTGTAGTATGTTGCATACAACACGTTACTGTTGTCACTTTGTGTGTCACAGTTTTTCACTCTGTGGGTTGACGACTTTTCAGTCAACTCCCACTTAATCAAAACCGAAGGAAAGAGCAAATTATTGCGAATTATAGATGATTTGAAGTGCGAGATTTAATGAAGAATAAAAAAAAATCATTAAAGATATAGATTTTTCTTGTTCATTTGTAGAGTTAACGTTTAATTCATTTGTACACTGTAAACAAAAGGGTGAAAGAGAGCGTACGGGTTTGAAGTAACGACTATGACTGAGATTATACTATTCAGGAAGAAAATACATGTAATAGCTTTTCATAACACTGACGTACTGGATAATTAAACATCATTTACGTCCTGGCCTCGCAGGGTTCTTCCATTGGAGAAACCTATGAGGGTACTGTCGCTTCCTAGAACCACGTGAGTCGACAATAAACGTTGTGAGCAATAACATGTCTAGACGAATGTGGTAGCTCCTTAGTCTCGACAACCAGAGTTAACGTCGCTACCTCCATTACATTCGTCAAGCGGAACGCACGCACCGGCACGTCCACGACGTCACGTGGGCGCTGGGATCCACATGCACTCCACGGAGAGGCGGCGCCGCGCCGCGCCGTGAGAGAATCTCCTTCTCGCTTGTAATTAGAAAGGCGAAGCCAGAGGGAGATGGATATGCAGGGACTGCTGATGACTTCTAAATGAGAGGCACTTACTGGACTCGCCCCAGCACTAATGTTCGATTAAAATTCGGAAACAGCGCCCGGGGAAATCTCTACCTGGCGGTTGGATGCATCAGTCATTGGGCCAGTTCTCTTTCAGTGGCCAGATGTTGGTGAATATCTTAATTATTCAGAGTTGATATCAGAGAGATACACACAGATCAATTTGAGGTTCGTTTCACAGGAATGATATGTCGATTAATTTCGATATTTCAAAATGCTGTTAGGATATTGGGTTAAGAAGTGAACTGTTACTGTAACAATAATTCCGAATAACTATAATAAAGATAATAATGTCTTTGTAGAGAAAAAAACTATTTTTATTCCTTTCATTCATTCACAATATTCTTTTTCCGGATTCATTGTTTTCGGCTAATTTGTGTAAAAGAGTTACCGACATTTGAAGCTCATTGTTTAATGTTTTTAAAATGTTTTCTTTAAGTATAACTAAATGTTAAAATCAGGAGAGGTAATTTCTCGTTTGTATTCAGAAATGCTCTACCACACACCAATATCAAACATCCAACGATTATTCAGTCTCGGGAGACGAGCGGTTCTCCTACTTGTGTACAGGAAGACTGCTGTCTGTATCTATAATATTTGGAAAGGATATCAATTGCTCATTGGCGGGCCTGAAAAGTACCGACGTATCTTTGATAACGTATCGTGCGTCGACACAGAGTACAGTTTCTTTCCTTCTTAGTCACCAACCCTTTGAATCGCATAGCAGACGAACACCTGGATACAGTAAATGTGTGCGACACCAGAGACTCAAGACCGAGCGTGCACATAATCACTTCATTGCCTCCATTACATTCGTCAAGCGAGCGTCCGCGCCATCACGTCCTCGCCGCGCGGCGCGAAGCTCGACACGCGCCCAGACGTGCGTTTCTGTGAGGAACGCCCGCGGAACGACGGAGGGCACAGTGGGCCAAAATACGTTAGGGTGTGGAAACAAGGAAGCTGGATGAGCTTGAACATTAATAATATTTTGGTTTTAGGCGAATGGATGTATAACGGTGACCTGATCCAGTGAATGTTTATATGCATCTCCTATATTATTTCAGTTGTGTACCTTATCTTTGCGGCTCTCCAACGCAATCAGTCTTTATAAATGAGGTCTTTAAAGAAAGGGAATTTCACGGAGACATGACGAATTAATAATATGAAGGATCTGTTTGAAACAAAAATCTAAATAGTTATGTAAAATGCAACCCGCAACGCACATCAGGATTTTTTTTCCACCTGTATCGTTAAATAACTCCTAAACGAAGTGTGTTCCTCACACCGTAATCTACAGGATGAGATATTTGTGACCATTCTATTAAATTTTTGCTGGTTCGACGTTTCTCGATTCTTCCCTAGCTGTTCAGAGCCTGTAGAATCTGCAACTTCATGTAAAATTACTAATTACTTGATATTCTATACGATTAATTACACGGGTGTACCTCTTTGTACCGATAATAAAGTTAAATAAGAATAGTTTGTCTTAACTAAGGTGTATTACATGGTTATCCATTACAAGGTGACATAAATAACAAGTGACGTAGAATGAGAGGGTCTTGAAGAAAAATATATATTACAGGCTTAATATAGAAATGGAAAAATAAGGAAGAGGGTGGGGTAAAGCATGCGAGATGTCTCGCACGGGTACGCAAGTTCATACATATTTTGTCTTCTCAGAGCGGGGTTTCCGATTCGTCACTGGGTATGGAGCGTACTGGTAGCAAGATAATAAGTGGTTTGGAGGGTTCTGAGATGTTCTACTATTGTTCTTATGCTTCAGGATACATAACCTTGTCGTTTACTTGTGTTGTATTGGTGGAATTTAATTTCTGAATCCTGTAAATAATAAAGGTGTGAAATATTAACGAATCCTGATCACGAAAAACCTCAAACCCTGTTTTAAGACAGGCGAACGAATTCACCATAGACCCAGTAATAAAATGAAAGTGTCAGAAAATGTAGTTAACTGAAGTCTATAAATTGTATTTATTGAGGTTAGAGTCAAATAGCTGAGATTTTTGTACCTACGTTTGCATATCAATTCTTCAAAAATCAAGTTTTGACATTGTCAAGTACGAATTCGTATTTCGAAGTCGATTTCGATTTCGAAGTCGTATTTTTACAATATTGATTGTGACACGCTTTGGTACAGAGGTTTATAAACAAAATTGAACATTTTGTGCCAGAAAATGACAGATTCATTTCAGCTGCATAAACACTTTCTGAGACGCCCGATATTTTTCATATCTATCATCGTCCCTTTCTCTTGTTATTTTCTTAGCGTTTACATTTGGACTAGGGATAGGCAATTCTTTAGTAAGACATTAATTGGAAGGATTGAATTGTATTGAAAAAATTCAGCCAACTTACTAATGAATTGAATGATTCGATTCTTGCATTTTTTATAAAATAAAAAAATCGTTTTAAAATTAAAAGTAATTCTTTAATTAACCAGTTTTCCTTCAGTAATTGAGTTACTATGCAAATTTCGAGAGTATAAATTTTAATTTATGGTCCGACACTTTTTAAAAATTTGTTTTATATCTTTTATTTATATTTAGCTATTAAATGTGTATTTACTTATCACACCTGTGGATAATAATCATAAAAATTGTAATAACGCAAAGGTTTTTTTTTTTGAAAAAGCTCAAAATAGAAAAGGAGTTTAATTTTGGTAAACATATTCTTAAACAATGTATGTATTTGTAAATATTGTATTGTATCTTCACAAAATCGTGTCGATTGTTACTTTAAAAAATAGTCAAATTACAGCGATTTAAATCGACTTGTGAATAATCGTATTCCTTTGTGACTTGGATCGGTTTTGCGTCTCCTTCCTTCGGTCATTGGAAGCTTCGTTTGGGCCACCGCTTCGGTTGGCGAGGCGAGGGCGGAGGCGGGGCGTGGGGCTTCTTGGGAAACCCGCAGGAATCCAGGGGGCGCCGAATTCTCGGTCCCGGCGCGGGCCGTCGCTCGCCTCGCCCCGCTTCGCCTCGGCGCCGCACGAGCCGCGGGTACGAAGGGGCTGCTTAGCCCGCGGGCTGTCCGACGCATGCCCAATGGGCAGTGGGCCAGCTCCGTTACCACGAGGTGTTCGCTCGGGGATGGCTGCTTTGTTCGTGACGCCGACGGCCGAGTGGAGCGTCGCTCTGGAATGACGGTGGGAAGCTTAGGGACTGCGCGAAGGTAGAGAGCGCTGTTTTATGGAAATACATTCGGCTTCCACGCATTTAAATTCGCACTAAAATAGTATTGACGAATGTGGAGACAGCGTCGATAACCTGCCTAGAACGTGAATCATTACGCGTTACTTTAATGTAGCTTAAGATATTACATCAGTTTATTTCTCTAGAAGTAAGAATAATTAACTACTTCTCAAACGTCTAGAATCCATCATTCAATCGCGATATACACGCACTTCAGTAACTTACGATCCTACACGTTTGGCTTTGAATTACGGAAAAATGAGCCGTTTTCTTCATATTTGAACACCAAAAGTCTGTGCATTATTAAATTCCCCTTCTGTCGCAAACCCGCAATTCACGATTTATGTAATAAAATTGGTACAAATAACGCGGTCGTGCGATGAATTATGGTTTGAATGGATGTCTTGCAGAAGTGTAATAATGTGTTTTATAATGTGTCAGAGAAGATTATGCACATGCTGGCGCCCACATTTAAGCAGAACGTTACGACAATATTTAGTATTTTAGAATTAAACAATTCCCAAGTAACTAATGCTTTGGTAAGATTTCAAATATTTTCTTTTTCTTTGATACTTATAGTGTGACTATAAAATCAGTTTTGCAAGCAGAAAAAAATTACTTGACATTTGAACTGTTTTAAATGTTTAATATCATCAGGTAAGTACGGTATATTAACGCTTAGCAGGCAGTTGACACCAAATGAAAATGATACATTTTATCAATATTTAGGACTGCCTGTTGTAATAATTTGAATATAAAATAATAGTTCCAAGACGTTTATAGACAGACAAACAATAAAATTTTTATTCATAAAATCACATAATTGCACAGTTAATAAATATAAAATTAGCAACGTTTCGGAGGACAGTTTTTCCTCCATCATCAGGCCTTGCAGGAATAAAATTAGATGATAAAACATATGAATAACAACATAGGCCTAGGTGACTATGATGATGCTCGTTGATACAATTTGATACGCTCACAACTATAAATTGTATCAACAAGCATCATCATAGTCACCTAGGCCTATGTTGTTATTCATATGTTTTATCATCTAATTTTATTCCTGCAAGGCCTGATGATGGAGGAAAAACTGTCCTCCGAAACGTTGCTAATTTTATATTTATTCAACTGTGCAATTATGTGATTTTATGAATAAAAATTTTATTGTTTGTCTGTCTATAAACGTCTTGGAACTATTATTTTATATTCAAAAATGATACATTCCGGTTTTCGGTAGAGCACTTTTTGGAGCAATATACTTTCTGTTCTGGGATGTGGGCCGACTCTCCGGCACCGCTGGGGAATCTTCGGTTTCTTCTGGTGGCGCATTTCCAGCGCATCAAATAGTCCTTTGTGGCGTCGGCGGGTCGGAAAATGGCGTCGGCCGCGTATTGTGAAGGCAACGGACGTGTCCCGCGGTCGGAGGTTCGATCGTCTTTTTTCGTCCTCCTTTTTTTTGTCGGAGGTCCGAACATGGACCACGTATTATGTTAAGTTCTTGGAAATCGCACAGCTGCGAATTCAAAGGAGATTTCGTCGACCTTTTGAAATATCGGGGAAAATGCATTGTAACACCCGCCCCCGTACACACGACCACTCATCGGTGTCGGCGGTGTTAATCTCTCTCAGGGCGTGACCCGACTCACCTGTGGATTCCCGTCTGCTGCAGGTTGCCTCATGTGCTCGGCTGGAATCTATTTAGGACGCATGCGTGACTGGGCATATTCATGCACTACACAGTAAAACGCTCTTTCATGATTTCTGAGTTTAATTCACAGCAAAAAATAATCGGGTGAAGCCCCCTACAGTTCTTAATACTATCTTAACCTAACTTATAACTAGCTTAACTTAACAGTCCAACCCTTCCGGGTCATCGCACGGGCGCTCCGTTCCTCCGGGCGTCGGCATCGGCCCGGGTGTCGGGCGGCAGGGCAGCGGCGCTTCCCCGCCGTTTCCTGGACCGGACGGGCAGCTGGTGGCCGCGGCGGCGGTGTCGCGGCACGCGGCAGGCCTTGGCTGCGGCGGCGTAGGGCTGCACGCGGGCGGCGTGCGCGCGACAGCGCAGCGGCGGCGGCGCGGCGCGTGGGCTGGCGCGGCGGCGACGACGGCGTGGCAGCGGCTGCGCGCGGGCGGGCGCGCGCGGCAGGCATTGACTGCGGCGGCGGCGGCCAGGAATCGCCACACCAAAGCGTCTTTTAGTGGCGGCCGGCCCTCAGGCCGCGTCCGAACGCTTCTTCGTTCATTCGAGTATCGGCACTCACACGGTGTTCCGCCTCCCCCATCGGCGGCACCTGAGCGGGCGGTGAGGTGGCGACGATGCGTTGCCGGCGGCGATCTAGCGTCTCGCGGCGGTCGTTGCCATCGGACCCAACACCTCGGTCGTCGCTTACATCGGAAGGTAACACTCGCGGCCGTCGCTCGTATCGGAATGGCCGAGTCTCGCGTTCGCAGCAACCTCCCTTGCTCGCGAGATCACATGTCTCACCCCCGCCTAGTGTTCGACTATTGGCGCAGCCAAACCGCGTGATGCGCGCCGTCCAATTGCCATGGGTCCATCGACGGTTGGAACCCGATTTCGAGTGGGCGTTCACGTCACCACGATTTCCGAGAAGACGCTGGGTGCTCTGACGCAGCGCTCGGAAATACCAGAGGTGTGGCAAACGGTCTTTGAACAAAGGGAGGCGCTCCCCCCGACGGCTGGCGGCGACCCTTCGCGCACTCAGGTAGCGGAGAAACGCACATTTTCAGCCAGCTAAGTTTTCCCGGACTCCCTGTTATATAAAATATTCATCTCGCACACGCCGAAATTAGTTCGTGTGCGACCGTCCCATTACATTCACCCCCTCCACCGCCTAGCTATGAAATCGGAGAGAAAAGATGATTTCATGGCTCAATAGAAAACTAATGGCGACGGGAGCAAACGGAATAATTTAACAAAAAAAAACCCTAATCAAAATATAGAAGAAATACGCACCAAAACTACAAATAATAGAACAAAGTGCTTACAATAGCAAGAAAAATAAAAAACTAAGACAAATGAAGCGAGGGAAATACTATCGGGAATATCTCATCCACAAACACCAACATTAAAACCAACCCAGTAACGTCCTCGTTATAGGAAATAAGAACTCCAACCCACATCAACAATAAGTAAACCGTCTAACAATTAAGCAATGACAATTAAGTAAAATGTCGGTAAACGAATGAAGAAGACACAGGCAGTCGGTAGAGACTTAAACAAACCACATCAACAATAACATATAAATTCAACGAAGACTAGCACATAATAGACAACTAGAGCACTAATTAATTGACAAACAAAAATACTAAAAATACGACAATAATTAATGAAAAGGACAAAACAGGTCTCATTCGCGAAATGGAATTAAATTAAAAGCATTATATTTTCCTGCCGGTTGCCTATCGTCTGTGACGAGTTCAAAAACATTGGGGTGAGGATTACCTCGAATAGTGAAAGGGCCTGCGAACAATGGAAAAAACTTCGCAAACAGACCTCTCGGCGCGTCAGACGAAGCAGGTGTGCGCAGAAGCACCCTGTCCCCGACTTTGAATTCGTGCGGTCTCTTGACCATCTTCTCTCTCTTTTCAGCTGCTCTATTTAAGTTCGCGTAAACAATGCGGCACCTTTCCTCATAGTTCAATACACTGTGCGTGGCCAGGCGCTCTAAAAGAGGAAAATCGGCTGGTGGCTTCTTTCCGAAATGTATTTCAAAAGGAGATAGGCCCGCGCTCTCGTGAGGTACGCGATTAATCCATTTATTAATGAGGGGCAGTACTTCTGATTCAAACACCTAATAAAATATGCCTCAGAATTTCGGAGACCGAAAGGAGTGCGACACCAAACATAACTCAAACCATCGTACAAAAATCCAGTGAATTTCTGGTCATCGGGGTGAATTGCGATCTGCCAGTAAGAAGAAACAAAATCAATAGCTGAAAAATATTTAGCACCATGGAATTTCCCTAAAGTGACGTCAATTGGCACGACCGAGTCGTGATCTGGAACAGTTACCTGATTTAACCTCCTAGCATCGAGACAAATACGAACTCCACCATCCTTTTTTCTTACTATTACCAGGGGATTGATATACGGCGTAGAAGCTCTTTTAATAATTCCTTCTGCAATCATGTCTGAAATCGTCTTATCTACTTCTGTCCTCAAAGCAAATGGAACAGGATAATTTCTACATTTAAACGGTGAGCGGTCGGTAACTTGAATGCGAAAGAGAAAATCCTTAATGGGTTCTGTCGGCCGAAGAAAAATTTCAAAATTATTGAACAACATGTCCCGTAAAGCGCTATTCTCGGCTGCTGTCAGACAGTGGTTGCGATCAATAGAGTGGGTGATACTTTCTCGTACCTCGTCCCTATTCAAATTGTTGCTCCTGAATTCATCAGCAATCAATTCATTATTTTCGCCGGTGAACGGCAGTAAATACGGCGGTTCGAACCTCAACACGTTCTCTTTGAAATCGATACAGACCTGTAACTCACGTAAGAAATCAACGCCTAAAATGAGCTCGTAAGCTAGATTTTTGATGACAAGACATGTAGCATCGAACTGAAAAACTCCGTGGCTAATAGTGACAAAGATTTGTTTAGTAATGGGATGGCTTTTCTTCCTATCCGCTCCAACGACGTAAGTTTTAAGAATGGGAAACTCGGGCAAATTTTAGTGTTCACTCTTTAATTTAAAATAGAATTGCTCCGAAACGGCTGAAACTTCACTCCCTGAATCAATTAAATCTGGACTGGCTTGCCCTCGCACTCTGCGGCGATGATCGGACACCTACTTGCCCTGGCACGATCGACATCGCGATCCGCTTCCTCCTCAAATATTTCGTCAACAATAACGGTTCTCACTAGTGGCATCTCTACAGTACTTGTATTGCGTCCCAAGCGCTAATGCCTACCTGCTCCGGACGCTTCTAATTTTCCGAGGGTCGGTTCCCTCGCCCCTCGGCGGGTGAATGTCCATCGGGTCGTTCGTCCCGAGGTGGGCCTCGGTCGTGCTGTCCCCAGTTTCTGCCGGCGTCGCCCTCTCGACGCGGCCACCTCTGATTGTTTTGCGGTGGAGGCCTATCATTTTCTGTCTCATTATTCCCCGAAATTCGTGCCTGGTCGAATTTTCCTAATAAATCTTGGAATTCGTGGATATTTTCCAAGCGCGCGCTGTTCAGAGAATTCTGAATTCGCTCCGGGAACTGTGATGTGATGACCCAGATAAGCCGGTTATCACTAATTGAAGTATCGCACAAACGGAATGCTGCAATTTTCCCGACGGCATAGTCCAGATATGATATCCCCATCTTCGGATACCACCTCTTCTCTAATAGTCGGCGCTCATACGTGAATTTGGTTTCTTCCCCCCAAAACCGTTTCAAAAATTTCTCCCTAAATTCCTCGTATGTCTCGGGAAATCGTGACATTGATAAGCTCCATTGGAGTGCGGCTCCAAACAAATACTGTTGAGCGAATTTTGCTTTTAGCCTGTTGGGTTCTGCGTTAGATAACGTAAAATAATCTTCCATGCGTCGCAAGAATTCGCACGGATGTTCGTTTTTCGCACCTGAAAAACCGAGATTTTGCGGCGGCGATAAATGAACTCTACTTCCGTGGCCGTCCGAACATACTCCTGCGGGCGTTTGCATTTCGTCGCGCAAACCGTCGACGCTTTCTCGGATTATTTGTTTGAAATCCGCGCCCTGTTTCTGGATTGACGCCTCGGTCGTCGCTTGCAAATTTTTAATATCCCCATCAAGCCTAGCGACTTCCGCGCTCACCTTCCCATCTAATCTCGCGATTTTCTTGCAATTCGCAGCGCCCTTTTTTTCAACTTCAATTACGGCGTCCTTCAATCCGTCACAAAACTCCGCGACTTTTCCCTTAGTTTCGTCTACGACAGATTCGACATGCGCGTGCAAGCTACGCATTTTCCCTTCCTGTTCTCTAAGCTTGGCCTCTACCTGCGCCTCACACTCCGCGAGTCGAGCGTTATTTATCTCGATCGACGCATCTAGTCGTTCGGCGACGGCACCGATTCGTTTAGAAATCGCGACTGATTCCTGAGTGTAAGCGGCGATGTGCTCGTCTAAGCGTGCGGTCGCGGCACTCACTTCCGCTCGTACGCGCTCGCCTATTTGGTCGCTGATTCCGTTGAACCGTTCCGTGAAGTGCTCCGTAAGATCGGCAATCTGATTCGCCGTCTGTTCCTGGCTTTCCCCCAATTTACTGCGTAATTCAGCGAACTGATTTTCCTGCATTTCTTTATTTTCCAATAATTTGCATTGAAGCTCAGCAAATTGACTCCCCTGAATTTTAGTAAGATTTGCCATCTGAATTTCGTGAGTTTCGGCCAATTTTGCCATCTGACTTTCTATTACCGCCTGCATCATCGCCAACATCTCCGCCCGCTCCTGTGACGCTGATGGCTCACTCTCGTGGTCGGACATCTTGACGTTGAAACGCGCACACGATAAACACTTAACACAGTACACAACACACAAATACAAGAAAAGCAAAAAACACAGAAAATACACAATACATAGCAAAATATCACCCTCGGTGAACAAATTATTACTTTGGCAATTCGCCAGTTTAATTATAGCTACTGCAGTCACGCATGCAAATTTAAGAGACTTTACTGAGGAATCGTAAGTCGGGTCACGTGGGTTCGGGCCATAGATCTGAAATCTACCTCGACATCACAGGTTCGGCGGCACGTCGTCAGTGAATATAGCCAAAATTGGCGACGATTAGCCTCGCCTGATTCGTCGCTTGCCACACGTTGCAAGGCGCCATTTGTAACACCCGCCCCCGTACACACGACCACTCATCGGTGTCGGCGGTGTTAATCTCTCTCAGGGCGTGACCCGACTCACCTGTGGATTCCCGTCTGCTGCAGGTTGCCTCATGTGCTCGGCTGGAATCTATTTAGGACGCATGCGTGACTGGGCATATTCATGCACTACACAGTAAAACGCTCTTTCATGATTTCTGAGTTTAATTCACAGCAAAAAATAATCGGGTGAAGCCCCCTACAGTTCTTAATACTATCTTAACCTAACTTATAACTAGCTTAACTTAACAGTCCAACCCTTCCGGGTCATCGCACGGGCGCTCCGTTCCTCCGGGCGTCGGCATCGGCCCGGGTGTCGGGCGGCAGGGCAGCGGCGCTTCCCCGCCGTTTCCTGGACCGGACGGGCAGCTGGTGGCCGCGGCGGCGGTGTCGCGGCACGCGGCAGGCCTTGGCTGCGGCGGCGTAGGGCTGCACGCGGGCGGCGTGCGCGCGACAGCGCAGCGGCGGCGGCGCGGCGCGTGGGCTGGCGCGGCGGCGACGACGGCGTGGCAGCGGCTGCGCGCGGGCGGGCGCGCGCGGCAGGCATTGACTGCGGCGGCGGCGGCCAGGAATCGCCACACCAAAGCGTCTTTTAGTGGCGGCCGGCCCTCAGGCCGCGTCCGAACGCTTCTTCGTTCATTCGAGTATCGGCACTCACACGGTGTTCCGCCTCCCCCATCGGCGGCACCTGAGCGGGCGGTGAGGTGGCGACGATGCGTTGCCGGCGGCGATCTAGCGTCTCGCGGCGGTCGTTGCCATCGGACCCAACACCTCGGTCGTCGCTTACATCGGAAGGTAACACTCGCGGCCGTCGCTCGTATCGGAATGGCCGAGTCTCGCGTTCGCAGCAACCTCCCTTGCTCGCGAGATCACATGTCTCACCCCCGCCTAGTGTTCGACTATTGGCGCAGCCAAACCGCGTGATGCGCGCCGTCCAATTGCCATGGGTCCATCGACGGTTGGAACCCGATTTCGAGTGGGCGTTCACGTCACCACGATTTCCGAGAAGACGCTGGGTGCTCTGACGCAGCGCTCGGAAATACCAGAGGTGTGGCAAACGGTCTTTGAACAAAGGGAGGCGCTCCCCCCGACGGCTGGCGGCGACCCTTCGCGCACTCAGGTAGCGGAGAAACGCACATTTTCAGCCAGCTAAGTTTTCCCGGACTCCCTGTTATATAAAATATTCATCTCGCACACGCCGAAATTAGTTCGTGTGCGACCGTCCCATTACAGCATATATCGAGTATAAAAGTGAAAGAGAATTGTAAGTTGTTGGAACTTTAATTTAGATTCGGCGAATTCAATGTGGTAAGCGAATATTTTTGTTCGGGATAACATCAGCGTTGGGTTTAGAGAATGAATGAATTGAAAACAATTCAGGTATAGTCTTTGTCTTCGTTTCCTCGGAGAGTTGAATTATGTTTTAATGTATAAAAACGAATATTTATGCGTGTATAAGTGAGGGAACGTGTGTGGATGTTAGAACTGTAGAACAATTGGGAGAGATATTACCAAATTTTGCATGAAAGTTTTGAGAAGCTGAGAAAGAATGAAATATGTCCGAGATTCCTAAATGTTGCAGTTATTATAATGAATAAACTTTTTTATTTACGAACTTAGTTATGTTCTTGGAACATATTCATATACTGCAAATTATCGACAATCCGCTTGTTTTTATTGGATCTTTTTGTAACACACCCATAAAATTGACACCCATAAAAAGGATCTAAACGTCTTCAGTATAGTATAAATGTATTTCTAGACAATTACTACAAAGCCTATCAATAAAAAGAACCTTTAATAATAATAATAATAATAATAATAATAATAATAATAATAATAACAATAATAATAGTGCAAGAAATTTGCTTCATTTGAAATTGCTTTATTTGGAACAATTTTTGTGCAAAGTATTGTAGAGGCACCGACGGTCCCTAGATATGTTCCTTAGGCAGCTGGTTGCAATCCCGAGTAGACTTTATAATCAACCGACTCATAACATCTTTAGTCGTGAATGAGAGGAATAATAATTGCTGTGTACACAGCTAATTTTAAACTTGGCACACGCGTACGATACGGCGCTCGCTCTAAACTGAAAAGCACCAGAGCAGAAAGGCGCGACCCGCTCGAGCAAACATGGAGCTTTGGGAGCGAGTCTGGGACAGCCTCGGCCACCGGTATAAAAGGGGCGGCCCGGCAGCGGGAACAGTAGAAGAGTTCGTGATGGAGTAGCCAGCGCTGAACTATTGCTGCCGACTGTGTCAAATGTTGTGATTCTCTTGTACGTTGTAAATATTGCTACGAACTGGTACGTTTTCTAGTGGCAGAGAACCCCGCTATGGTCTTGGTTTTTTTCTTTCGACTAGTGGAACTTAAGAAATATTTGTGTATAGTCTGGAAGAGATTCTTTCATTATACCACCTGCTAGGCAGAATAAACAGTTTATGTAGAAACCTCTGCCTCCATCTTTATTTTACACATTTCAATAATAATATTAATATTAATAACAATATAAAAATAAAAATATAATAAGCCAGTCCCCGTCGCGCAGACGGTTGTGACAGCCGTCTTCTGCGCCGAAGGAGGCTGCAGGTTCGAGTCCTGCGTAGGCTTGCAATTTGAAATTCTTTGAGGCATTGTTGCGGGGCGTCGTGGTTGGGGGCCATAAGCGGAGTTGCGGAGGGCTGGAGGGGGGTGTTGGTTAGGAAGCGGAGGGGAGGGGGCGGAGGGCTGAAGGGACGCAGGACAACGCGAGAGCAGCGTACGGAGTGGACTGTGTTGCGTAAGAGATGTTAGTCGTGTATAAATACCCGAACAAAACCGGGTAATCAACTAGTGTAGATTAGATATTACAGTTTTGGTGTCCATTCAGTGGATACTTTTTAATCCTGTAGTACATGTGAAATTGGCTGTATGATGCTCATTTCGCAGAGAACGTTTGATATGTGACACGCCTGGGGATTTCAATGGGAAATAGCGTTTACGAATGATATTAATTTACCCAATTAGTTCCAATTTGAACGCTCTGTTCTTTACTATTTCGCAAGGAAACGTTAATTAATACTACACCGCATCGAAATAATAATTTAGTGTTATTTATAATCAGTATTATTTAATACCAACTCGACTAAAAGAATCCAAAATGTTGATTACATTGAAATATTTTACAAATTGTGTGACATTGACAATTCAGGACTTTGTTTTGCTTTTGATATGCATTTTTCTGTGTGAGATGTGAAATAATCTATGAGGGAAATATACAGTACATTCTTTCTGATAAAAAACAAGTCATACAGAGGATTTTGGTATATTTTGTAGGTAGAGATGGTTTTTAACTTTTCGTTACCATCGTGAATCGGTGAAATTTGTGTCAATTTATGTCACGTATTATAGATTTTCTTCTGATAAAAAAATCCTAAGTCGCCTGAAAATGAAATACTCGTATTTGTGTGCATCCCAAAAATGTTTTCTTAAACTGAATGGGTATGATTGAGAACTGAGATTTTGGATGTTAATTCTCTGTCCTGATTAATTAGATATAACGATTAAATTTCACACATCGTGTCACACTCAGCTAGACACATCGAACAGTTAATATAAAATGTTCAATTAAAATCACTGAGCCGAAATAATTTAATCACGTTACTTGTTTACCGTGGGAATCACAGGTGACTTATCCTGTTTCCGACGTTGAAATGAAATATTCACGAGGTAGGAAGCTCTAACGAGGGGGAGGGGATCGGATCTCATTCTCATGCGCAGAGCCGGCGCTGGGCCTCAGACAGACCGCTCGACCGCCCGGGCCCCGCGAATCAAGGGGCTCCATGATGGAACTGATGGCGAAAAAATAGCAAATAATTGAAAAAGAAATTACACCAGAAAATTGTTATTCTAGTTTTATAAGTCGCTGTAGATAGTATGATATTTCATAAAATTTTCAATTAATTTTTTACCTTTAACAGTTAAGTATAGTCGTAACTGATACGATAGGCCTCTATGAAATGAGTAGAATGCCACTGACATTAAAATAGAAACTGAATGACACTGAAATTCATATTTATTATTTCATGTATTTCACAAAGAGTAATTTTACTAAACACTAACTAAACAGAACAATAGTGTTTAGCGTTTTAAGTTCACTATTGTATTATTTGATCATTAAGTACTTTTATTTAAAACAGTTATTTAAAATATATTTCCAAAAACTTTTTCTGGCTTAAACTTTGAAATTTTTGTTACCTGTTGAAATAGAATAACTCATATAGTTCCTTGATACAACTTTCACATTTCTAGTTTTTTCAGGGGCAGGGCCAACGTTTCACTGTTGTCTCGGGCCCAAAATTTTCTAGCTCCAGCACGCTCGTGCGCGTAGCAGTTTTCGGCATAATTAGAGCTTGGAGCCGTAGCAAAATATAAGCAAAGTTAAAATAATGCTCTCAGAGAAGGATTTGATCTGTTGAAGAATGGTATCTAAAATCATTTTCTGTACTCGGGGAAATATTTTTTTTTCTCTGCAGTCAATCAATGGGTTTTTATTCTTTTAACTGTGTTTTTTAACTTACTATTTTTTGGGACGAAAGTATTGTGTATTCACGTGGTTCCTCTATACGTCATTCTTTATTTGAGTAAATATAGTCAGCTATAGACTTTTTAAAAATTGAAAGTTTATCACTTATCAAAACATTTTGTGAAATGATCCTGACAGATAGTTAATCTAACTTACAAAGACGTATGCATGTCTTCGTTTGTGAATGAGAACTTAACATATGTAAGTAATGTAACAAACCATCATAGGCTTCATTGTTATATATTTTCATTGAATGGCCTATTCCATTTACCTTTTATTTCCTCGCTGTACTTCGTAAGAAGAGAAAGTATTGTGATCATGTGCCGCAAAATTGCTATTTTTCGCCAAAAAAACGCCTATTGCCGGGCCCTGATCACGAAAAATTGGATAAATTTCGTTTCCTATGTTCCTAAAGCTTCCTTACAGTTGCCGATTTCAAAATTAAGAAACTAGCCCAATACGATATCTATATTTTTGAATTTTCTCAAGCTATTCATTTCAAATACGAATGCGCGTGTTTCTTCAAAACTTCTGAGACTTCGCCCTGGCTCGTGATTCCAATGCGAGTTATTAACTTTTTTCAGCGGCGTGGGCACGCTGAAGGAGGCTGCCAAACGCAGAAGTCGCCGATTTCTTTCACTTGCTTCGCGTTTCGGCCCCCGGCCACCGCCCGTCTCGGTCCAAGCCCCGCCCTGAGCGATGTTTGATGTGCCGAACCGTTTCTTTGATGTCCCCCTTCCCTTGCAATATGGTCGATGGCGAATCCCTCCGCTCGACTTCTTTCGAGAGCTCGATCGCGTTTTGCTTACCGGCTTTTTTGGTGTTTTTTTGTTCATCGATCTTTCTCCACTTTTGTCCGCTGACTTGACACTAGATTATAGTTTGTTCCGACTTCTCCAAATACTAAAAATATATGAGATGTCGTCTTTCATTTATTGATTTGCTGTATAAGTTTTCGGTAAATTTTAATGTATTGTAACGATAGCTTCCTTGAAATAATTCCTTCTACCTTACATTACGGATCTGTACTTGATTCTTTTAAATTTTTACTCTAAGAAATAGTTTTTTTTAATATTGTAAATGAAATACATTTTAAAAATTGCATGTGCTCAAAGATTTTCTACTAAATTTTCTGTTTGTGGCAGAAAGAAATTCGGAATATTTGATTATTAAACTTTACTTTCGTTATTGAAATAACAGATATGTAATGTGATTGTATATCATCATTATTTGTCAGAAATGTTTATTCAGTATTTTACTACTTCGTTCACTTTCGCTAAAGCGGGCATCTTATATTTCGTAGTTTCCTCGTAAGCTGATACGACCTACGCTTATAACTGACTTCTCCAACTCATCGCGACGAAGCTGTACCACTGTGTTAGGCCTGTGCTGTACGCATGTAAATTTAATCCAATGCAATGTAATCATTATCTCTTCCCTTCACCATTACTACACCGGTCGTGTCGAGGATGATTGATGCGATGTTCATAACCATATAGGATCTTCGCGCTGGACGTAATAGGCGAGGGCTTCGAGAGATCGATTTATCAGGCAGTCCGTGGAGGAAAGGGCGAGGCGATTGAATTAGTTAACAAGTTCAATAAAGGAGTGAGTGACCGAAGCGGACTGAACGGCGTGTGGGTTGGGGCGTGTGATTCAGTGAGTGAAGGCGCAAAGGCGATGAGAATCGTCGGAGGAAAGTAAGACGTCACAGATATATTGATCGTCCAGAGGGTTCATTTCTTCTTGGATATGAATTTATTACAGTTCTCGAGGCAAATATACATTATGCAGTTGTTACGTTTGTTTTTAAATCGCACGTTATTACTTGCAGAAAAGTACTTTTTTCCTAAAACATCGAATACCTTGAAAATATTACGAGTTTTCACTATATGATAATAACTTGAAAAGTTGGATATTTATCTATTACAGAATAATTTCATTTTGTAATTGACGTTAAGGAATAATCGTTAAGGTACTTTTGGTTAGTTCGAAAATCCTGGAAGAATACGGCTCTATGATAAAAAATGATGACCAAGTTCGATTTTTTTTATCTGAGCATGACGGCTCTTAAAATCAAATTGTGAATCCCTTGCTTTTTATTCATTAACAATTTTATTCATGGAACCATTGAGATCAGTCCCCAACTATCCAATGGAGGTCAATGCCCAACTGATTGCATGAAATTCGCTCAATTTTTAACGTCAAAACTAAAAATGCACTTAGCAACCAAACACAGTCGACTCCGGTTATAGAAAACTTCTGAGAACGTTTTTGGTACTCTGTGTGATTCAACTGATGTCAAAATAAAATAGACTTTCTTCACAATTATTGATATTGTTAATATAGAGATACTGTCAAACACATTAACAGTACTGTGATAAAATAATTGAATTATTTTACCTTTATCTAATTTAATTTACTTTGCTAGCTCAGTTCTCTGGTTCTCATGCTCTCTATACAGAGAAGCCTGGAAGTCTGAAATTATTTATATTCCGAAGGAATTACATACAAAATGGCACAACAATAATTTTGTTTATTAAGAATGTGATTTGAGATTAACAATATAAAAATTCTCTTGCTTGATTTCATGTATTAGATTCACGGTACCGGATTGTCTGGCGTTGTGAAACGATGGCCCCGCAGTTCGTAGCCCCTTGACTTCCGCGCCGAAAATCCGTCTTCGCGCCGGTCTTGCTGCTTCTTTCTTGCTGCTCACTTCTTGCACTCTTGTTCCACAATTTGTCCTCCTTATTCGCCGTCGATGTCCAACTTAAATAATTCAGCTTACATACGCGCCGCTACCACCAGGATGCCAGTCAACCACCAACTCTCTCTCTTCGAGCGCCCCCTTCTAGCCCGTCAACAACCTTCGTTACCTAGTAACCGCGACGTCCAGATTAAAGCGCGGCGTTTGTTTTGTAATATTTTGTATATTACAGTACGGACTGAAAATTTCAATATCTTTTTGACTTTAAAAAACCAATTACTTTCAATTGTTTGGTGCTAGCATTTGCCATTACACATTTCTCTAGATTCTTCTCCAGAGTTCTGTGCTCTCTCCACACTTGATCCTGCATTGTCTTCTCCCACAATAGTCATTGCAGTAGTGCCTGATCAATGAAATCTCGATTATACGTTCTATTTTTTACTTTCCCGTATACGTTCGTATACACGGAGTGATATACGTAGTGTAGGGAAAGTTTTTGTAATGCTGCGGGAGAAAATGGCCAATTTTGGGTGGAAAAAAATTAATTGCCGGGCCGTGAAAACGAATAAGTGAATAAAACCAGTGCTAAATTAAGAAAAAAAATCCCCTAACCCGTGGTGTAGCCAGAAACCCTATTTTGTGGGTCCTTGATACCGAAAAACCAATTGAAAGGAAAACGTCCGTCTGTCCTGTCCGTCTGTGAACACTCCTAGCGCCTAAACCATACGTACGATTTCTTCCAAATGGATATTCCCCGGTCGATCTGATTCTAGTCGAAGCTTTGAGATTTTGAAATGATTTCGTGTGTTTGCCAGACTGTGGGGCTGGGGAGTCGCGCGCTTCCTGTCGTCCTACCTAGAACACCAAGCGCTTTGTCGCGCGGTATTTCAAATAACATCACGTTTGAAACTGAAAGCAAGCAGTCGCGCGTCGCTGCCGACAGTTGTAGCCGATTCAGATCCCCGCCTTTGTTTGCACAGTCAAATGGAGTGCACAAGGTCATCAGAAAGGTCTCCGTTCCGCGTCCGCTACCTCCACGTCACAGGAGACTTCTTCTTTTATGATCTTTGGCCGACGTTACTTCTTCCAAGCAACCTAGTGTGGAGTTCGTGGCATTGCGGAGATTTTTTTTTTTCAAGGAAGGAATTAATTTCTCGGAAGTTGAATTTCCTAAGTTCACTATAGCCGAGTTTCAGAGTTTACTATAATCGAATAATCTTGTGCATATTTGCAATGTAAGAGAAACGGGACCAATGACTTAAGTTCACTATCACTGGGAGTTCGTTATACCGGAATTCTCTACAACCGTAGTCGACTGTAGTACACAAGACAAAATTGACAGCTTTTCCTAAATATATATCATACAAGATGTTGGATCCATAGGGGACCATGTGTGTCACAATGCGTTAATTATAAAATTGCTTTGAACTTGAAAGTATATTCGCCCAGGAAGTTATTGATTTCCAACTTTTGATTTGACCGTTTCCAGTAATTTTCCAGAAAAGTATGGAAAGGTTAAAGATGCTTCATGTAAGTACCACCAAAAAATTTAAAATCTTATTTATCTCCCGAACGGCTCAATTCGATCTTGCGTGGTCAAACTGACGTTTTGGCCATTGTGTTGTGGCCTTCGTCAGAGGCTAACTGCCCACGCTTTTGAGGTAATGGCTTTATCAAACTGCGTATTCTGACCGAGTCATGCGTGGCCCTCTATGCATTCATCCATCCATCCAGACATCCCGATTTTCGGGTAATATAAGCGTGTATTCATTGCCGTCTGTACTGACCTTAACCATCTTTTGACCTTAATCCGCAGTATGTGCGATTCAAAAGAACCTTAAAACGGATTTTATGACCGAAAATTCGAAATTTCATTGTTTAGGTGATTCTAATACTTTTCCTTTCATACTATAGAACAGAGCGGAAAACAAAAACTAATTCAAGCGGACGTTGAGAAGGCTCTGTTGCCAACGATGCTGCATTGTCCGGGCAGTTGAAAGTTTTCGTCAGTCTAGCGAGTCCTCTCCGATGACTTCGTAGCGTGTGTGTGAATCTGGCCCGTCTCGAAAGCAGCGGGAGCCAGCTAAAGGTAGCAAAGCTCAAACACCTACTCAACCTTTAATTTGGATAGAGTTTCATATATTTACTTGGCTTTTGAGTTTTAGTGTATATTAACCCATAAGAACGTATGGTTACTTGTTTCTCTTTTTACAGCCCTGATTTTTGGGAAATATGGGCTGGCAGTATTTTTCTCAAGAGCTTTTAATTTTAAATTCATTTTCGTTGTCTTCCAATGATGAAAAGTTGTACTTTTCGAGGTGGCTGTTGCTAGATTTAGGCTAATCTAGCAGCGCCAAGATTTTGGGAAATTCACATGGACCAAAAATTCGGGAATAAAGCGGAAATTAACCTAAAATTAGCCTTTAATTTTGGGTATGGTATGGTTGAATTTCGTGTTTGGGCGCTGCTAGCTTTAGATGGCTGCAGCGGGGAGCTTGTGGGGCCGCCTAATCGCCGTGTATCTCGCGTCCCATCTCCCTCTGCGCGATGGCGGCGGCGGCGGCAAGGCGGGCGGGTCGGGATGCGGCCCGAGAGGCGGCGCGGTGTCCTCGCTCCGGGCTTCGTGGAGTAATTCCCTGGCCCAAGAGCACCGTCTTTCTCAGCCAGTAGGCAGACGGGCAGGCAGACAGACGGGCAGGCAGAGAGACGGGCAGGCAGACAGACGGGCAGGCAGACAGACGGGCAGGCAGACAGACGGGCAGGCAGACAGACGGGCAGGCAGACGACTGGCAGGCAGACAGACGGGCAGGCAGACAGACGGGCAGGCAGACATACGGGCAGACAGACAGACAGACGGGCAGGCAGACAGACGGGCAGGCAGACAGACGGGCAGGTAGACTGACAGACGGACAGACAGACAGACGGGCAGGCAGACAGATAGACAGACGGGCAGGCAGACAGAACAGACAGAAAGACAGACGGGCAGGCCAGACAGACAGACGGGCAGGCAGACAGACAGACGGGCAGACAGACAGACGGGCTGGCAGACAGACAGACCAGACGGGGCAGACTGACAGACGGGCAGGCAAGACAGACAGACGGGCAGGCAGACAGACGGAAAGGACGGTCGGGCAGACAGACAGACAGGACGGGCAGGCAGGCAGACAGGACAGACGGGCAGGCAGACAGACAGACGGGCAGGCAGACAGACAGACAGACGGGCAGACAGACAGACGGGCAGGCAGACAGACAGACAGACGGGCAGGCAGACAGACAGACAGACGGGCAGGCAAACGGACAGACAGACGGGCAGGCAGACGGGCAGGCAGACGGGCAGACAGACGGGCAGGAAGACAGACGGGCAGGCAGACAGACGGGCAGACAGGCAGGCAGGTAGACACACAGGCAGATAGGCAGATAGATAGCCAGACACACAAAGCAGGCAGGAAGGCAGACAGGCGGGAAGGCAGATAGGTTAGACAGGTAGCAATAGGCAGACAGGTGGGCAGGACAGGCAGCAGATAGGCAGACAGACAGGCAGGCAGGTAGTCAGGAGGGAGACACAGCCAGACAGTCAGGCGTATTGACTACGAGGTACTTAAACCCGAAGCAAGATGAGAGGTCTGATCACCTTGAAAATTGATAGTGGCAATTGCTATAAAATAGATATTGAATGATATGAGTAATGAAACATCATATAAGAAAAAGCGTATGGACTCGTAATTAAGAGAGCGCAACTAAAGGTTTGTTGCCACAGAGGTTCTAGGTTCGAATTCGGATTGTGTGGATTTTCTACTCCAACGAAATAGCTTGGTGAGGCGAGGAATAGTTGTTGCCTTGGTTGCCTACGATGCCATATAATTACACTAATTATTACTCTAAATGTGATAAAACTCCGAAACTACCAATTGCGTTTTCACTTGAATAGTACTTTGTTCCCGTTTAATTTTATATACTGGCACCTTTTCAGCACAAATATTGCTGACACCCCTCTCCATTCCTTTCCAGGGCAAAGATGCTACAAATGAAGACAGTACTTCTATTCCTAACTTTTGTGGACGATTGGTTGTTGTTTACTGTTGATCATATGTGCGGCATTTTTACTTACACTTTCTTTCTTTCTTTTGTTTCAGGTGAGTTCAAATAAAATAGGAAAAAGCTACCCTATTTACAATGCTGGTTTACATACAGTACAAGTAAGTCAAATAATACGTTTCTCTCCTCAAAGTGGGAATTAAAATTTTTTGTTAGGATTTGATAATTACTTCTGGAGTAGGTAGACAAAAATTAGGAAAAAAACTAAAATTCATGTTCAACTCCTCCTTGGAGAGATACAGTCATGCCTCTTTACAGCAACTTCTCTCCCTCTCTTCCTCTGTCTCTCTACCTGGTACCTCTCTCCTATCTTTCTATTTTTCTCTCTCCTCTCTTTCTTGGCTTTTCTCTTTCTCTCTTTCTCAACGGAATCCAAGTAATTGGTGGTGACTCTAGTGTTGTAGGCTTTTGCGGCTATTTTTGTATCAGCATTCATCACTTGAAGCCAAGAATAACGTCTGCGCAATGAAGAGAAAAATGAAGATGATGAATGAAATGAAACAACGACTGTAAATGCCAGGAAGAGTGTTTCGTTGCTTGCATCAACCCTATTCCTTCAGTACACACGTATATATTCTTCAGTACGTATTTTGCAGTGAAATGAGTACATTGACCTACGGTCAGGCTTTGTAAGGAATGCATTACTAAGCAAAAATAAAAGTATACAAGTAGATATTGTGCCGAAGATTACGATACCCTAACCGTTGCACCCTGGGTATCAAAGTACAGATCCCTTTATTGAGATGCTGAACCGTAGTTGTGATAAATCGTTGAATCAATTGTGTCCAATTTTTATGTTGTGGAAATATTTCTTCTCAGTGTCCATCAAATAAGAGTGAACACAATGCAAAAATAGTAGAAGATTTTTAGTGAATTAAAGCTTCTCAGCGCTGTCATTGTAACCACTGCTTTTATTTATGTTCCTCCTCTTTTTACAACAATAGGATCTGACTTTTTACAAAAAAGAGAATTGTAAAACCTTTCCCTGAAAACCCCAAAATAGTTATATCTCTCAATTTAAAAAAAAAGGAATTACTCGTGCAGTTTTTACAGTTAAAAATATATTTTCGTAATAATAGGATTAACAATAGAATGAGTGGTCTTGCAGAAGATCAATCGCCCCCATGTTTGTATCACGGCACAAATTAGAAAGTCCGAATGATTCTGCAACGCTCCTGTGCATTCTTTCGTGTCTCGTAAATTCAAACGTTTGACTGTCGTAAAAGCGAAGGACGTGATTTTACGACTTTTAATCGGGTTGAGATTTACTGATTCAGGCTCGTGTAAATGCAAAGCAAAGACAAAACGTGGACCACTAAAACCTCTCGAAATCAAATGAATATTCTATCGAGCGGTTGGTTATATAACTGTTAAAAAGCGTATTTACGGCAGCGTTCATGACTCATTAGATAACCTTTCTCGTAAAGAAGAAAAAATTAATTAGAATTTTAGAAGCGTTTTGATTCGACTTTAAACCTTTCCTTCGGACAGAAAGATACGGTGATTGAATATTCATTAGCCCTTGTTCGCGACCTTAAATTGTATCTGCAGACAATTATATTTGCACATAGAATCGTTTATTTCATAATGTATTACTTAACGGCTGTATCTCAATAACGTATGCTGTTACTGTTAATCTTATTGGCCAGAACGGATCAATTTACGAGCGTAAACTTCGTAATTCCGGAAACTTTGTATCGATCTACTGCGACTACCAATATTACAAAACAATATTACGGTGAAAATGATCTTTATGAATTATCAGTGTTACTTTCCAACTCACATGAAGACAAAATGGAAATGTCAAATTAGTTGAAAATTGATGATTTGTCATTAGAGGCGAACATGCTATCGTGCGATCAAAGTAAGGAAGCTTGATCCTTAAACGTATGGGATTCGTGTGCAACTGTTCTGGTGACGCAGCGGGTTTCCGCCTGAGGTCCATCCACGTGATCCGTGCGCACGTGGACGTGGTGCGGAGAGCGCTAGGTGGCAGGCAGGGCGCCACCGCGCCGCATAGACCGGCGAAACGTCGCTTACAATGCAGTCCATGTGCCGCACACACTGCCGATGGCCGGGTCGACTTTCACACTGCCGAATGTCCGTCGGTATAGTTCGGAGCAGACTTGATTGCGAGGCTGAAGCACCCGCTCGGTGTTCTTGGAAGATCCCTTCGCCCATTTAATTCCGCAACTGTGAGCTGCCCGAGTATATTACTCCAAGTGTCCGTGCAGGCAAAAGTTAAAACGGCGGACGAGAATAAGTAAACAAATACGTCAAAGACACCTCGCTCCCCGCACGCAAACAGCTCCTGACTGTACAGCCTGCGCCTCCGAGTCTGGTGTTCGAAGGGCACCTTCGAATGAAGGCGTCAGGCCGCTCGTCTTTCATCGCCGGTACCGGGATTCAATTCCCCTACCCAACCATTTGGATTGATTGGTTTATTATTTTGTTTCCGGGCGCGTCACTACTGTGCATCACTAGCCCCGTAAGTGTAGTGCATGTTTTACAGGGCGGTAGCGGCGGCGGCGGCAGTGTTATTCCCCTCTTGGCTAATGATATCCGGTGCCGATCCACACAACGGATTGCGATATTTTTTTCATCCAGATATCTCCCACCATCAGGGCACCGCCCCAGCTTGGACAAGCTGAAGGCTCCGACTGGTCTTCCCATATGTATGGGAGTGTAGTGCATGTTAGTGTCAGCGTGTGTAAGTAACGATGAAGGATAAATGAAGGTCAGAATAGGACAAAGGAGAGTAAGAAAAGATCGCGCATGATTTGTAGTCAGTTCGGTACTCCTCCAGCATTCCCCTGGTGTTGATCGAAGAAACACGGAAAACTACCGATCAGAGGAGCTGGCCGCTAGAATTCTCCTCCAGACAGCGGCTGCATTCGACGTAGCTCTCTAGTCTAGTGTCGAAAATCCTACCATTGACAAGACTCGAAGCGGATGTCCCAGTCAGAGGCACTGCAGTGACATCAGTTGACGCCCTGAGACACCTAAGCAGCTCAATCCGTTTGGAATTTGTGTTGGGCAAAACCGTTTCCAGGTTTTCTTGGGATTCTCCCGTTCCCTCTGCGTCCTCATTTTCATATTCTCCTGTTCATCAATTCCAGGTGTAACTACAAGGGTTATGCTCTAAATATTTATGAGAAAAAAACATTTTCATTGACGCATTGCGCGCTCCTCCGCTGACTCTCCGTAAACTCTCATCCCACTCACTCCCCTGCATTTCCTCCCACCCTCTGCTTATTTACACTCCCGTTTTCTGGAAAATTCTCTATCCGCTATAATTCTGTTTTCTTTCGCATTCCATCCACTTTTCACAATCTCACAGATGTATGTGCGATCGATCACGCTATCCGCAAGTTTCTTCGCGTTCTTTGACGACCTTTTCCTTTTCTCTCT
The DNA here is from genome assembly GCA_031308135.1 of Acheta domesticus. Lineage (NCBI taxonomy): Eukaryota > Metazoa > Arthropoda > Insecta > Orthoptera > Gryllidae > Acheta > Acheta domesticus. The sequence continues at coordinate 10,226,694 of JAHLJT010008756.1, forward strand.
ATGCACTCCGATTGCTCTGTTCCCTCTCTCGACGCTTTCGGTCACCTTCCCCTGCCATTCCATTTCCTCTACATACTCATCCGGATCTCCATCGTTGATGATTCCAGTCATTATTCCAGTACTTACGTAGAACTTCACCTATGTGTCCTTATCTGAAATTCAATATAAACTGATAAGGGGTCATCCATAAATTACGTAAAGGGGAAGGGAGGGTGTCTGAGGCAGTGTTACGTTGCGTTACACAGAGATAGGGACGTGGGTTACAAGGGGGGTATTGAAAACACTCGAAATTTGCGTTACGTAATTTATGTGCACCCGCTAAGTGCTAATAATGATACGTCGCAATATGAATGGTGACCGGGGCAATGGTGCAGTGGAGGCAACGTAATCAAGCGAACCTCGAGAGAACCTGCGAATAACGCATATCACCATCATGTCATGGCCAGGGCTTGAACTTTTGTCCCCAGTAGTGGACAGTAGGCGCGCTGAACTCAACACCAAGCGACACTCGCGTCCGCCCACCTGCCAGTCATCGCCCCCTCGGCGCCAGCTCGCCGCGCGCCGGCGACCTCCACAACGCAGCAGCGCTAATCAAAGGGCGGCGGACGCGGTTTAAAAAGCGTCTCTGGTTCGTTAATGCCGCCTCCGCAGCCCTGACCCGCGCCGCCAGGAAAGCGCCCAGCTGACGACCCGCCCCCGCAGCCCACCATCGTTTGCCACAACCCCCACCGCCGCCCCCTCCGCCGCCCCCTCCGCCGCCCCTCACCGCCTTCCGCTGACATCCTCTGTCACCCACGCCGTCCGTCCTTGCCCCCACCCCCACCGCGGCCCCCTCGCTGCCACCGACCCCGTTCGCCACTCCTCACCGCCTTCCGCCGACGTCATCACCCACGCCGCCCGTCCCTGTCCATCGCCCACCCATCTGACGCCACGTCACCGCAGCCCACGTGTGCACACTGGCCTCCGCCACCCCCACCTCTGCCCGCCCCACAGCTTCCCACTGCCTCCCCACTGGCATTCCTCACCGCCTTCCGCCGACATCATCTGTCACCCACGCCATCCGTCCCTGTCCATCGTCCACCCATCTGACGCCCCGCCACCGCAGCCCACCATCGTTTGCCATTGCCCTCCGCCATCCCCACCTCTGCTCGCCCCCGTCCGCCCCGCCCCCACCGCTCCCCACTGGCGTATCCCGCTCTCCCACTGATATTCCTCACCACCTTCCGCCGACATCCCCTCTGTCACTCTCGCCATCGCCACTATCACCCTCCCAGACCACTCACACGTTCCCGCGTGTATCCTTCTTAACCATCCCCACCCCCTTCCAAACCTTCATCTTCCTCATCTTATTTGCAATTCCCTATCCTCCTTCACACGCTCCGTCCGTTCCCACTACCCTCCTCCCCCTGGCCGCCCAGACGGCCCTCACCAGCGGTTACCATTGTCAAACCCTTTGCATCTTCATCTCTTCATCTTCTTCACCTCCCGCACCTTCTCCACGTTTCCAACACTCCACACCTTCTCCAATATCCTCATGCGCCTCCTTCCCTATCCTATCTACTTTCCGCATCTTCTCCTCCTTCCCCATCTTCTCTTTCCCCACCGTCTCCTTCCAAAAATTCCCCACTTTCTCCTTCCCATTCATCATCCACCTTCTCCATCTTCCCAGATTCCCGACCTTCTCCACATTCCCTACCATTCTCCTTTACCACCATCTCCACCTTCCCCAACTCATCCCTTCTTTCACCTCCCTCTTTCACTTCCTATGCATTTCCCCGCCCTCCATCGCCCTCTCTCCCAGAGTCCTCGTGCGCCGAACGCCCCCGTGGTTTACCTGTTCAAACAGGATGTGCTCGTTAACGGAGTCTCCATGCGGCGCGCACTTTAATTGACGCTTCTTTGTGGGAACATTTTGCCACGACTTGCGAACATTTTATTGTAAGGCAGAGGTCAATATCTTTATCCTGGTGGCATCTTAGCTGGTAATCTCTGGCGAGACCGTAATTTCGAAAATTTTACTTCTAATTTTCTTTCTTTTCTCGTTAATTTTGTGATGACTTGAACGAGAAAGGAAAAAGTAAATTTCGATAGAAACTTTGTGAGAGCAGAAGGTTGATGTCAATCAAATAGTTAATAAAACACACCTAAAATTATTCACGATTCCTAAAACAATTCTGTTGTATTTTCGCCTTAATAACAAACATCGACCGAGGAGGAGAAAGAGAATTGATGACGTCATGATAAACGTCTTTAGGGGCTGTCCATAAATTACGTAACGCAAATTTTCGAGTATTTTCGATACCCCTCCCCCTTTGTAAGGCACATTCCCATCTGTATGTAACGCAGCGTAACGCTAACTCAGACCCCCTTTCCTCCCCCTTTATCGTTACGTAATTTATGGATGATCCCTTAACATGAAAATGTAAGTTGTGATTCACACATGATACACAAGCTGTTTACTTGTTTTAAGAAATCTACAATTGCAAATTTATTACACACACATTTATTGTCTTCGACTTCAACTAATAAAAGCGTACCTGAGTATTTGGTAACTGGTGTTAATTTCATTGTATGCCTTAATGCTGTCTAATGCGCGTCAAGTGATGTTGAATCTTAATCATCAGTTCCTTCCGACTGATTTCCTGTATTTTATGAGAGTGCATCATAGTTCACTGCAATGTTGGATGAAATTCTTTGCGTTCTAAATGTGAACGGAAAAATATGTACTTAATAAAGGTATTTATTTTCTTAATAATTTATGATTTCTGCAGACTGCAGAAAATAAAGAAATTCACCTGAGTCACTAAACAAGTATGGGAGCATTCTACCTAATAAGAACGATGTTCAGGATATGAACCTCTGTATATAATATGCACCTTGTGCTTCAAATCTATTTTCTGAAATATTGTTTGACCTAGGTAACTTACAAAATCGCCAGAATTTTGGAACGATGGTATTGTAAGTATACTGGATGTTAAGGTAAAGCAAACATGAAAAAGATTTGTAACGAAGAAGATAATTTTGATGTTACGAGTAAGAGAAACATTACATCAGTTTATGCCTTAATTTAGTTTTGTGAACACAGTGTTTACTGTACGTGTTAGCATTATTATGGTCGTAAAACGACGTGCTTGTAATTTATATTATATCTCCCGAACATCCGGAGATTTTATGATTTAAGATTTTATTTTAAGCTTTTATTAACGTCATAAACAGTTGTTTGTGTAAAACAAGAGTCATGTAGAAGGGATAGTTGCAATACGTATGCGCGTGGATGAAAGAGAGGGGGAAAAACGAAAAGTGCTCTGTGCTGTACGTTTCAAATGGAGGCGTTTACAAGAGTGAGTGAATATGTAAATTGCGACATTGTATTTTCGAAAGCATTATTTTATAACAATATAATGCCAATATTTCCCAAATGATTTAAAACTGGTTTTTGGTCATAGAGATCAAATTCTCGCATTTATTTCTAGTCATGCATAATACCCATTCTCAGCTTTCTTTACACAACTTGCTATATTTTGAAATTTTCTTTGTTACCTTCTTTATATTGGGAACATTCTGAAACTAGTTTTGAGACACAGAATGTGTGAAGATACAGAGTGTTATCAGATCTCAGTAAACTCACATTCATGTAAATACGAATCCTTTTCGCCCGCGTATAATTTTTTTAAAAATATTAAGTGAACTGAAAAGAAATGGAATGAATGCGTAAAGAAATGTTAATTAATAAATTAATTATTATGTACATTTTGTTGTCAGTAGTACCTTCTGTACCTGTTTGAGTTGTCCCAATTTTTATTCTCATACGGAAGTAGGTACGATTGACCCATAAAAGTGTTTGGTAATATCATCAATTCCACATTTCTTCGGGAATCTAAAAATAAAAAAAAATCGGACCAATGTGAAAATATTCTATTATACTGTAAATCTTCTGCTATGATTATGACAGTGAATGGCATGGGAAACATTTGTATGGTGTGTGTTTTTCTGACAAGTTTGTATTTCTGGCTTTATTCAATGCTAAATGGACAAAATCCTCTTCTTAACATCAGTTATTCGCCTGGTAAACATCGTTTTAAAGGTCCAGTACACTCTTGGCAATAAAAGCCGTATTTGTTCTTTGACGCATCACTTGCTCTTTGTAACTCGCCTTTCTAACCTTGGGTTAACTCAGCTTGACTCTCGCTCTTATCTCTTTTCTCCTCAATGTTTATTTGCCTCTTACAATATCTTGAGGCTCTGTTACGAAGTGATCTTCCTCTTCACTTACTCCGAGGCTTTTCATAATAAGCAGCGCCTTTCAAAGACACGTATTCTGTGGCGAAATACGAGCCGAAAGTCGTCATAACCACCTTTTTAAAAATGGATGCGGTCAGGCCCTGCGGTTCACGCCGCCTCTTTCTTTTCTGTCTCTCTTTCATAAAGACGAAAATCTCTCTTTTCTGCTCCTCTTTTTTCCTCCGTTTGCGCCCTTTAAAAGCGTGCTCTGGGTAGTCGTTAATGCGACCATTGGTGTTTGTGATCTGGCTTGTTTCCCAGAGAAAACTTCCAACTCTACTCAGATCCTTCTCTTTCTCTCTCGCCCGCGGTGCACACGAACTCTCTTACTCTCCCATTTTTCGGTCGTGAGTTCGCGCGATTAGAGGCCGCTTGCTCCCCGGAATCCGTTTGCCGATCTTCATTAATAATTGCGTCGCCGAGTTCGTTTCTGGAGGGCTCTCGTCGGCCGGCTTTATTCCTCTTTTATGGAGGAGCCTCTTCGGTATTCGCTGGAGACGCTGTGCTCAGCGGTAGGTAAAGCGAGGCACAAGTCGGACTTCCCTTCTGGAGAGACTATTGGTTTCAATATTCGCGTCAAGATTTTAGGTCACGTAAGCGTAGTGCACGTTACATTCCAAGAGGCGGCGGCGGTGGTTTTCTCCCGGAGGAAAGTGAGATCCTGCGCCGACCTGCACAACGAATTCGGTGTTTTGCACTCCAGAGATCTCGCAAGGGCGGTTAACCGCTCCAGTGGGGACACACTGTAAGCTCCCGAGATAACACTATCACATATTATGTGGTAGTGTTGAACGTTTGTCTGTGTGTATAAGGAGAGGAGATAAAGATGAGAAAGGAAGGATCGCGCGAGGTCGATGACCTGTTTGTTTCGGTACTGCTCCTATACTAGCTTCGTATTGATTTGATGCACCACAGAAAACTACCTATCAGAGCAGCTGAATCCTAGAATTCTTTAGCAGTAATTGAATTCCATCAATCTATGTTACTAATCCTTCACGATTTTTCAACTTAGTGGAGAAATATCTATTCGACTGTTACTATCCCAAAAATTTCAGTTTCAAAATTTACTTCACATTTTCGTGGTCGATTACTTTTGCGAATATAGATGAGAGTTTGCAAAAGCTGACTTGTAGACTGGGAGGCTCGAAGTTCGGACGCGTGGAATATTTGACTCCTGGTATGTAACTGAAATCGAAGTCGATGGCAGAGAGAGACGAATTAATTAAGTAAATTAGTGCTGTTGCAAAAATGATCTGATTCCGATGCCGGGAGATACATGCATTTTTGTACCCGAAAATCGGGATGTCTGTATTTATGTCAGGATGAGTGGTTGGTTGGTTGGAAGGATGGAAGTATGTCAAGTGTAACTCTGTTAGATTAGGATCTTTTGAACTGAAGTTTTGTAAATTAATCCGACGTAAGATCTTGTCATACCGTTCTGGACATTAGAAGATATTTTCATTTTTGGCGGTAATTTGCGTGAAGCCCCTATGACATTTTCAAAGAATTCTGAAAAATGACTGAATTAAAGAAAAAGTGCTGAAATAAAGTGAAGTGCTTTTATAAAAATGATAGTTTCGAATTTCATTGAAACCAATAACGTTTTGAAAATTGCAAGGTTCAACGATATTTTAGAAGCTGTCCTGCACCTCCAGTTTTTCAAACTAGAATTTCTTTGAGAATACATTTCAACCCACAAACAGCGGCGCAGGAGTTCTTGACGTGAGGTGTCCTGTTCGGGGATTATCCTTCACATCATCCCTGCCTAATCTGAAACGCTGTAACCTATCGTGCGACTGTGGAGTATGGCTAGCTTCATTTCTACATGCTTCACGCAGTCCCTGAAAACATTATTTACTCCGACCTCATGTCACTTCAATTTTAAGCCACGAACGTTGCTCTACCTTTGCAAACATGACGTTAGGGCTCTTGCACCATTGCTATGTAGTCCAACGATTTATAAACTACAGTAGACTGACAGAGTACTGTTCCCGCTGGCTGCACATACTCGTCTAATAGTCCTTCCTTTTGCTACAACAGATGGCAGCACGCCGACTTACTGACCTTAAGTCACAGCAATATTCTCATTACTTTTTATCCAACCTAAGTTGTGAACTGTAAGACAATTTTTGGAAATTTTTTTTTTTTTGGGTTATTGAGACAGACCATTATTTCTCAAAGAAGAAGCGATCGACGGGAAGTCGATGATACCTAACTGTGACTCTCTGATAATAGAGACGTTACAGACACACACACACACACACACCACACACAGACACAGACACTCTCCCTCCCCTCCACGCCTACCTCTCCGCTCTGCACTTCCCCTCTGCGGAGCTGTGAATTTCAATAGCCCAGTTTACCACACGAGATACACAAAGTATAACAACGTTATAGTAATGCAATGTGGTTGTTGTGAAAACAGACAGTATAAACTATATATTTTGTAACCTAAAGGGATTTACAAAACATGGAATGAAATAAAGGAAAACGACAAAATTTTGCTTGTAGGTGCTACTAGTCAACTGAGAATTGAAACAGGGTCAAATGTAAATTCCTTAGCTAATGAGAAATTACTCATTTTCTTTGACAGTAGTTCATTTATTGTTTAATTATCATTTTCTATTGATCCTTTCATTAAATTTTATTAGAATGGTTTTTATTCAATCTTGTTGATTGAATAAAAACCATTTTGGGGGAAAAATGCAAGAATATTCCATGACAGCGTCTAGCACATTGAAGCCACCTATTCGCCCTACTTTCGTTCTGTCTCCGACTCTTGCTCTGTTTCCCGCTTCTCTGCCTGTCGCTATTTTCCCCACCGCCCCCATTGCCATCCTTCCCTGCTTCCCTCCTCCCTGTCTGCCACCTCCCGACTTCTCGAGACGTCGATTGCCCCCGAGCGATCGAGATTAAAGAGTAGTGGGGCCGTACTTGCCCGAGTTACGGCGCTGGGCACCCGTCAAGAACTCCAGACAGCCCGGTCTTGGGAGAGGGCGGTTCTTAAAGGGGCATTACGGAACTAGGGGGAGAGCACGTTTTTAATTGTCAGGGAATAGAATGGTTTTCGGTGCCTTGTTGCTTGTGAAATGAACGCGGAAGAGGATTTCGGGCAGTGCGGCCTTATTCAAATACAAACAAATAGTCTTTGAATACTTATACAAGTAAGTACATTTTGATTTTTGTTTGTAATGTGACGAGTGGCATATTCATTTTTAAATGTGGCGAGAGAGAGAATAAGATCTACATTTTATGGACTTCCATTTGCTGAGCAAGCAATCAAAGTGGTCGTTTGCATTAGCATTCTACTGTGAAGGTGGTTAGTGTGTGAAGGTTGGTACGGTGATCTGATCAAGGTGGGTGAATGATTTTGAGATGATATGTATGATGGGATAATGTTCAGATGGGATGCGTTGTGATAAGCCTATCCTACCCAAGCCATAATAACGTGACGGCATCTAAGCGTTAGGCAGGAGACGTACTACCCATGTACTCTGCTTGAGTCCTTGTGTCACTAAGGCAAGCTGAAATGTACAAATTCATTGAAATTTAGTCTTTTCATTTCAGTTTTTTTAAATCCTGGGAAGCAATAGAATTTTTTCTGGTGAGTAAAAGAAGAACCTATTGTATAACAATACAGTGTCACCTTTTTCGTCGTCTTTAATGGGCTGTTGTTTTTCTAAGGAAACGCACCATCTATTCCTGGGAATGTTCGCTCTGGCTGTTTTCACCTAGGGTTACAGGTTTATTCTCTCCATTTGCTGAACACATTCTTGTCTTCTCATAACTCACTGTCTCCTAGTCAGTTTCTTTTCCTCGTCCTCCAGGTAGAGATGTCTGAAAAAAAAACTTCCAGCTTTTACGGAATACTTGCTAATGTACAGTGTGAGTCTAATGGACTCGATAATTTGGAGTTCAGATACAGCAATTTATTATGCTCAGTAATTGCAAGTAGTCATAATGTGTGGAGACCGTGAGTTTAACGGGGATACAACCATCTCTCAATATCCTATGGCTTGCATCCACTGCGGTTCATTCAATTTTTTGTAATTAATTGCGTAAAACAGGATCGTAGCACCTGTTAATGAAAAACACTGAATCTGCTCCACTTCCATTGTTCCTGGTAGAGCTGTATTTAGAATGTTGGTGACGGAGGATGTTTGCTTCTAATTTCATTAAATGATGTACTTAATTTGGACTTAATGTTGAACTTGGTTGTTACGTTTCATGAAATGATAATGTAATTGTATGAAAAGCAAGGTGATTTTCTTGAACTTCCACGGCACATGTAAATATGAAAATGCGCAAACCATACACAGGCGTTGCACCTATAAAACAGCGCAGATCGGTAACCCATGAACCTGTGTTTGCAATTCAGGAAGGCACCAAATGACGACCACCTATTAAATTCTTCAGTGGTCCGATTCATTTTCTAGTCTGAATACGGTTTTATTGTCGCCTCTGAGAGAGACGCTCGCTGCCTGTGCAAGGTGCGGAGCCTCGCTCCCGTCAACAGAGCTGGATGGTAAGGCGACCCACGTGTCGTCACGCACCATGAGATGAAGCCGCAGGAAAATCTTTCTGTCTCTGGAGAAAGCAAGTACAGAAGTATCATCACAAGCTGCAGAGGCGCTCGTACAAATTGTTGTAATATATCTGGAAGTGTCTCGCTTGCTAATAGGATATTTTTTCTCAAGACCTGCGAACATTGTCCTGTTATTTGGATTTATAGAAACCCTTCGGGTGGTTTATGGGCAACATGCTAGCTTTTTATGAGACTGTCCAGTGTTCGATTCCCGACTGGGAAGAAAATGAAGCTTTCTGATACAAATCGCCTCACTTTCTAAAGCTGTCTGACGAAAGAAAAGGTCAGGAACGTCAAATAAGCTAGGAACGGGGTGATGGAAACACGTTATTCTCCCTCCAGTCGCTCTTTTCCTCAAGCGTGGATAATAAAAAAAATAGGACCCTGGTCTGGAAACATCGCTAGCTGAAAAAAGTCGGATTAACCCGCCTCTAAGTGCCAAATCCATACATACATTTTGGATTAGATTTTGGAACTCTGAATTCTGTATAGCTGTAGTGAGCGCTGACGAACCGGCCTTGTATATTATTGTTGCGAATTGTTACAACCTGTTCTCTGGCTTCGTTGCCAGAGCCCCGCGCACTACACCTCGTGTTCCGGAAGTGCGGTCGAGGGGCCCGCAGCCTCTGGTCGGCCGGCGCCGTCTGCTGCGCGCCTGGGCGTCGCGACGCCGCCCCGCACAGCCCTTCTGCGCCGTTAACGAGCGCCGCGGCGCCTTTATCTGCGCGCGCGCGGTATTTCGGGCGCAGCGGCGTCGGGGCGCTCGCGGCGCGGAGAAGGGCAGCAGCAGCAGGAGGAGGTTTTGAGGCAGCTGCGGGGGCTCGGCGGCATGTCGAGGGTGTGGAGCGATTTCAGTGATGTAACGGTTAGCGTATCGGACTGTTATAACTAGAGACCGGAAAATATGTGGTACAAACGTCAAAATATGTGCATAAATACGTAATGAAAATAGTAAGAATATGTAATAATATGTAAAATCGGATATAATATGTAATATTAAAATTCTCTAATTAAAAACCATTTACATGGCAAGAAATTACATTTAGAAAAACAGGTCACTTTACATCATACAACTTTCTCGTCAGTAGCAAAAGCTTCATCTATGGTAATCCAGGACCGTAGTTTAGCAGCCAGACTAATCGCAATAGAAGTCATCGCACAAACTGGCGGAGTTCACTGTAGCATTTCATCGAAGTGTTACACGTCAGGATCGCAAACTTGTCTCGGAAATTAAGGTTACAGATCACAAAACGTGATGTCATTGATGCTTTGGACACATAGATTTCCCCAATAATGTAGGAAAAATGCTGATTTTTTTAAAAAGATACATATTTTCATAAAAATGTGGAATTAAATAGAAGAAAATTGATAAAATAAGAAAATATATTGTAAAAATAGCAAAATATGTAAAATATGTAATACAATACTAAATATATAAAAATATGCAACGAAAAAATTCGATATTGAGTTAGTAGGGTTATGATTCGCCAAGATTACAATTTTGAGAACGGTAAATAGAAAGACAAAAATATGTAATTACATAAAAATCCGGTCTCTAGTTATAACCGTTTCGCGTGTTGAAAATACAATCGAAACCTTGGAATTTTTAAGACGAAAAAAATCATTTGTGCAGGAAGTAAAGCCGGCTGTCCAGTGTTGTAGATTTATTGCATGTGAAATAACCTCAAGCCTAAAAGTAGCCTATGAGCTAAATTCATATCGCTGGGGTCCGTACGCCCGAGTGATACCTTCTTTCGCTGCTAGATGGCGGGAATAAGCGTAGCGAAATCTGCGTGGACAAGCGGAAGAGCAGGCCTGATGACTCGGAGTCTCGCCAAATGAAATAAGGCACCTCGAAATTGTGGGGAGGGGCGGGAAAGGAT
>JAHLJT010008756.1:10238442-10294996 GCA_031308135.1 Acheta domesticus
GGAAATCGCACAGCTGCGAATTCAAAGGAGATTTCGTCGACCTTTTGAAATATCGGGGAAAATGCATGTATCGAGTATAAAAGTGAAAGAGAATTGTAAGTTGTTGGAACTTTAATTTAGATTCGGCGATTCAATGTGGTAAGCGAATATTTTTGTTGGGGATAACATCAGCGTTGAGTTTTAGAGAATGAATGTATTGAAAACAATTCAGGTATAGTCTTTGTCTTCGTTTCCTCGGGAGAGTTGAATTATGTGCTTCTAACCCAATTTTCTTTTAATGTATAAAAACGAATATTTATGCGTGTATAAGTGAGGGAATGTGTGTGGATGTTAGAACTGTAGAACAATTGGGAGAGATTATTACCAAATTTTGCATGAAAAGTTTTGAGAAGCTGAGAAAGAATGAAATATGTCCGAGATTCCTAAATGTTGCAGTTATTATAATGAATAAACTTTTTTATTTACGAACTTGTTTATATTCTTGGAACATATTCATATACTGCAAATTATCGACAATCCGCTTGCTTTTATTTGATCTTTTTGTAACACACCCATAAAATTGACACCCATAAAAAGGATCTAAACGACTTCAGTATAGTGCAAATGTATTTCTAGACAATTACTACTAAGCCTACAAATAAAAAAGAACCTTTAATAACAATAATAATAATAATAATAATAATAATAATAATAGTGCAAGAAATTGCTTTATTTGGAACATCCCCCATTTTGTGCAAAGTATTGTAGAGGCACCGACGGTCCCTAGATGTGCTCCTTAGGCAGCTGGTTCCAACCCTGAGTAGACTTTATAATCAACCGACTCATAACATCTTTAGTCGTGAATGAGAGGAATAATAATTGCTGTGTACACAGCTAATTTTGAACCTGGCGCGCGCGTACGCGACGGCGCTCGCTCTAAACTGAAAAGAAGGGAGCAGCAAGGCGCGACCCGCTCGAGCAAACATGGAGCTTTGGAAGCGAGTCTGGGACAGCCTCGGCCATCGGTATAAAAGGGGCGGCCCGGCAGCGGGAACAGTAGAAGAGTTCGTGATGGAGTTGCCAGCGCTGAACTATTGCTGCCGACTGTGTCAAATGTTGTGATTCTCTTGTACGTTGTAAATATTGCTACGAACTGGTACGTTTTCTGGTGGCAGAGAACCCCGCTATGGTCTTGGTTTTTTTCTTTCGACTAGTGGAACTTAGGAAATATTTGTGTATAGTCTGGAAGAGATTCTTTCATTATACCTCCTGCTAGGCAGAATAAACAGTTTATGTAGAAACCTCTGCCTCCATCTTTATTTTACACATTTCAATAATAATATTAATATTAATAACAATATAAAAATAAAAAATATAATAAGCCAGTCCCCGTCGCGCAGACGGTTGCGACAGCTGTCTTCTGCGCCGAAGGAGGCTGCAGGTTCGAGTCCTGCGTAGGCTTGCAATTTGAAATTCATTGAGGCATTGTTGCGGGGCGTCGTGGTTGGGGGCCATAAGCGGAGTTGCGGAGGGCTGAAGGGACGCAGGACAACGCGAGAGCAGCGTACGGAGTGGACTGTGTTGCGTAAGAGATTTTAGTCGTGTATAAATACCCGGACAAAACCGGGTAATCAACTAGTGTAGATTAGATATTACAGTTTTGGTGTCCATTCAGTGGATACTTTTTAATCCTGTAGTACATGTGAAATTGGCTGTATGATGCTCATTTCGCAGAGAACGTTTGATATGTGACACGCCTGGGGATTTCAATAGGAAATAGCGTTTACGAATGATATTAATTTACCCAATTAGTTCCAATTTGAACGCTCTGTTCTTTACTATTTCGCAAAGGAATCGTTAATTAACACTACACCGCATCGAAATAATAATTTAGTGTTATTTATAATCAGTATTATTTAATACCAACTCGATCAAAAGAATCCGAAATGTTGATTACATTGAAATATTTTACAAATTGTGTGTCATTGATAATTCAGGACTCTGTTTTGCTTTTGATATGCATTTTTCTGTGTGAGATGTGAAATAATCTATAAGGGAAATATACAATACATTCTTTCTGATAAAAAACAAAAGTCATACAGAGGATTTTGCTATATTTTGTAGGTAGAGATGGTTTTTAACTTTTCGTTACCATCGTGAATCGGTGAAATTTGTGCCAATTTATGTCACGTATTATAGATTTTCTTCTGATAAAAAAATCCTAAGTCGCCTGAAAATGAACTACTCGTATTTGTGGGCATCCCAAAAATGTTTTCTTAAACTGAATGGGTATGATTGAGAACTGAGATTTTGGGTGTTAATTCTCTGTCCTGATTAATTAGACATAACGATTAAATTTCACACATCGTGTCACACTCAGCTAGACACATCGAACAGTTAATATAAAATGTTCAATTAAAATCACTGAGCCGAAATAATTTAATCACGTTACTTGTTTACTGTGGGAATCACAGATGACTTATCCTGTTTCCGACGTTGAAATGAAATATTCACGAGGTAGGAAGCTGTAACGAGGGGGAGGGGATCGGATCTCGTTCTCATGCGCAGAGCCGGCGCTGGGCCACAGGCAGACCGCTCGACCGCCCGGGCCCCGCGAGTCGAGGGGCTCCATGATGGAACTGATGGCGAAAAAATAGCAAAAAATTGAAAAAGAAATTACACGAGAAAATTGTTATTCTAGTTTTATAAGTCGCTGTAGATAGTATGATATTTCATAAAATTTTCAATTAATTTTTTACCTTTAACAGTTAATTATAGTCGTAACTGATACGATAGGCCTCTATGAAATGAGTAGAATGCCACTGACATTAAATATAAACTGAATGACACTGAAATTCATATTTATTATTTCATGTACTTCACAAAGAGTAATTTTACTAAACACTAACTAAACAGAACAATAGTGTTTAGCGTTTTAAGTTCACTATTATATTATTTGATCATTAAGTACTTTTATTTAAAACAGTTATTTAAAATATATTTCCAAAAACGTTTCCTGGCTTAAACTTTGAAATTTTTGTTACCTGTTGAAATAGAATAACTCATATAGTTCCTTGATACAACTTTCACATTTCTAGTTTTTTCAGGGGCAGGGCCAACGTTTCACTGTTGTCTCGGGCACAAAATTTTCTAGCTCCAGCACGCTCATGCGCGTAGCAGTTTTCGGCATAATTAGAGCTTGGATCCGTAGCAAAGTATAAGGAGGGTTAAAATCATGTTCTCAGAGAAGGATTTGATCTGTTGAAGAGTGGTATCTAAAATCATTTTCTGTACTCGGGGAAATATTTTTTTTTCTCTGCAGTCAATCAATGGGTTTTTATTCTTTTAACTGTGTTTTTTAACTTACTATTTTTTGGGACGAAAGTATTGTGAATTCACGTGGTTCCTCTATACGTCATTCTTTGAGTAAATATAGGCAGCTATAGACTTTTTAAAATTGAAAGTTTATCACTTATCAAAACATTTAGTGAAATGATCCTGACAGATAGTTAATCTACCTTACAAAGACGTATGCATGTCTTCGTTTGTGAATGAGAACTTAACATATGTAAGTAATGTAACAAACCATCATAGGCTTCATTGTTATATATTTTCATTGAATGGCCTATTCCATTTACCTTTTATTTCCTCGCTGTACTTCGTAAGAAGAGAAAGTATTGTGATCATGTGCCGCAAAATTGCTATTTTTCGCCAAAAAAACGCCTATTGCCGGGCCCTGATCACGAAAAATTGGATAAATTTCGTTTCATATGTTCCTAAAGCTTCCTTACAATTGCCGATTTCAAAATTAAGAAACTAGCCCAATACGATATCTATATTTTGAATTTCCCCAAGCTATTCATTTCAAATACGAATGCACGTATTTCTTTCAAAACTTCTGAGACTCCGCCCTGGCTCGTGATTCCAATGCGAGTTATTAACTTTTTTCAGCGGCGTGGGCACGCTGAAGGAGGCTGCCAAACGCAGAAGTCGCCGATTTCTTTCACTTGCTTCGCGTTTCGGCCCCCGGCCACCGCCCGTCTCGGTCCAAGCCCCGCCCTGAGCGATGTTTGATGTGCCGAACCGTTTCTTTGATGTCCCCTTCCCTTGCAATATGGTCGATGGCGAATCCCTCCGCTCGACTTCTTTTCGAGAGCTCGATCGCGTTTTGCTTACCGGCTTTTTTGGTGTTTTTTTGTTCATCGATCTTTCTCCACTTTTGTCCGCTGACTTGACACTAGATTATAGTTTGTTCCGACTTCTCCAAATACTAAAAATATATGATATGTTCTCTTTCATTTATTGATTTGCTGTATGAGTTTTCGGTAAATTTTAATGCATTGTAACGATAGCTTCCTTAAAATAATTCCTTCTACCTTACATTACGGATCTGTACTTGATTCTTTTACATTTTTACTCTAAGAAATAGTTTTTTTTAAATATTGTAAATAAAATACATTTTAAAAATTGCATGTGCTCAAAGATTTTCTGCTAAATTCCTGTTTGTGGTATAAAGAAATTCGGAAAATTTGATTATTAAACTTTACTTTCATTATTGAAATAACAGATATGTGATGTGATTGTATATCATCATTTTTTGTCAGAAATATTGATTTAGTATTTTACTACTTCGTTCACTTTCGCTAAAGCGGGCATCTTATATTTCGTAGTTTCCTCGTAAGCTGATACGACCTACGCGTATAACTGACTTCTCCAAATCATCACGACGAAGCTGTACCACTGTGTTAGGCCTGTGCTGTACGCATGTAAATTTAATCCAATGCATTGTAATCATTATCTCTTCCCTTCACCATTACTACACCGGTCGTGTCGAGGATGATTGATGCGATGTTCATAACCATATAGGATCTTCGCGCTGGACGTAATAGGCGAGAGCTTCGAGAGATCGATTTATCAGGCAGTCCGTGGAGGAAAGGGCGAGGCGATTGAATTAGTTAACAAGTTCAATAAAGGAGTGAGTGACCGAAGCGGACTGAACGGCGTGTGGGTTGGGCGTGTGATTCAGTGAGTGAAGGCGCAAAGGCGATGAGAATCGTTGGAGGAAAGTAAGACGTCACAGATATATTGATCGTCCAGAGGGTTCATTTATTCTTGGATATGAATTCATAACAGTTCTCGAGGCAAATATACATTATGCAGTTGTTACGTTTGTTTTTAAATCGCACGTTATTACTTGCAGAAAAGTACTTTTTTCCTAAAACATCGAATACCTTGAAAATATTACGAGTTTTCACTATATGATAATAACTTGAAAAGTTGGATTATTTATCTATTACAGAATAATTTCATTTTGTAATTGACAGTTAAGGAATAATCGTTAAGGTACTTTTGGTTAGTTCGAAAATCCTGGAAGAATACGGCTCTATGATAAAAAAATGATGACCAAGTTCGATTTTTTTTATCTGAGCATGACGGCTCTTAAAATCAAATTGTGAATCCCTTGCTTTTTTATTCATTAACAATTTTTATTCATGAACCATTGAGATCAGTCCCCAATTTATCCAATGGAGGTCAATGCCCAACTGATTGCATGAAATTCGCTCAATTTTTTAACGTCAAAAATAAAAATGCACTTAGCAACCAAACACAGTCGACTCCGGTTATAGAAAACTTCTGGGAACGTTATTGGTACTCTGTGTGATTCAACTGATGTCAAAATAAAATAGACTTTCTTCACAATTATTGATATTGTTAGTATAGAGGTACTGTCAAACACATTAACAGTACGGACTGAAAATTTCAATATCTTTTTTGACTTTAAAAAAACCAATTACTTTAAATTGTTTGGTGCTAGCATTTGCCATTACAAATTTCTCTAGATCCTTCTCCAGAGTTCGTGCTCTCTCCACACTTGATCCTGCATTGTCTTCTCCCACAACAGTCATTGCAGTAGTGCCTGATCAATGAAATCTCGATTATACGTTCTATTTTTTACTTTCCCGTATACGTTCGTATACACGGAGTGATATACGTAGTGTAGGGAAAGTTTTGTAATGCTGCGCGAGAAAATGGCCGATTTTCGGCGGAAAAGAATTCATTGCCGGGCCGTGAAAGCGAAAAAGTGGATAAAACCAGTTGCTAAATTAAGAAAAAAAATCCCGTAACACGTGGTGTAGCTAGAAACCCTGTTTTGTGGGTCCTTGATACCGAAAAACCAATTGAAAGGAAAACGTCCCGTCCTTCCGTCCGTCCGTCCGTCCGTCTGTGAACACTGCTAGCGCCTAAGCCATTCGTACGATTTCTTCCAAAATGGATATTCCCCGGTCGATCTGATTCTAGTCGAAGCTTTGAGATTTTGAAATGATTTCATGTGTTTGCCAGACTGTGGGGCTGGGGCAGTCGCGCGCTTCCTGTCGTCTACCTAGAACACCACGCGCTTTGTCGCGCGGTATCTCAAATAACATCACGTTTGAAACTGAAGCAAGCAGTCGCGCGTCGCTGCCGACAGTTGTACCGATGCAGGTCCCTGCCTTTGTTTCCACAGTCAAATGGAGTGGCACAAGGTCATCAGAAAGGTCTCCGTTCCGCGTCCGCTACCTCCACGTCACAGGAGACTTCTTCTTTTATGATCTTTGGCCGATGTTACTTTTTTCCAAGCAGCCTAGTGTTGGAGTTTGTGGCAATGCGGAGATTTTTTTTTCAAGGAAGGAATTAATTTATCGGAAGTTGAATTTCCTAAGTTCACTATAGCCGAGTTTCAGAGTTTACTATAATCGAATAATCTTGTGCATATTTGCAATGTAAGAGAAGCGGGACCAATGACTTAAGTTCACTATCACTGGGAGTTCGTTATACCGGAATTCTCTACAACCGTAGTCGACTGTAGTACACAAGACAAAATTGACAGCTTTTCTAAATATATATCATACAAGATGTTGGATCCATAGGGGACCATGAGTGTCACAATGCGTTAATTATAAAATTGCTTTGAACTTGAAGGTATATTCGCCCAGGAAGTTATTGATTTCCAACTTTTGATTTGACAGTTTCCAGTAATTTTCCAGAAAAGTATGGAAAGGTTAAAGATGCTTCATGTAAGTACCACCAAAAATTTTAAATCTTATTTATCTCCCGAACGGCTCAATTCGATCTTGCGTGGTCAAGCTGACGTTTTGGCCATTGTGTTGTGGCCTTCGTCAGAGCTAACTGCCCACGCTTTTGAGGTAATGGCTTTATCAAACTGCGTATTCTGACCGAGTCATGCGTGACCCTCTATGCATTCATCCATCCATCCATCCAGACATCCCGATTTTCGGGTGAAATAAGCGTCTATTCATTGCCGTCTGTACTGACCTTAACCATCTTTTGACCTTAATCCGCAGTATGTGCGATTCAAAAGAACCTTAAAAACGGATTTCATGACCGAAAATTCGAAATTTCATTGTTTAGGTGATTCTAATACTTTTCCTTTCATACTATAGAACAGAGCGGAAAAACAAAAACTAATTCAAGCGGACGTTGAAGAAGGCTCTGTTGCCAACGATGCTGCATTGTCCGGGCAGTTGAAAGTTTTCGTCAGTCTAGCGAGTCTCTCCGATGACTTCGTAGCGTGTGTGTGAATCTGGCCCGTCTCGAAAGCAGCGGGAGCCAGCTAAAGGTAGCAAAGCTCAAAAACCTAACTCAACCTTTAATTTTGGATAGAGTTTCATATATTTACTTGGCTTTTGAGTTTTAGTGTATATTAACCCATAAGAACGTATGTTACTTGTTTCTCTTTTTACAGCCCTGATTTTTGGGAAATATGGGCTGGCAGTATTTTTCTCAAGAGCTTTTAATTTTAAATTCATTTTCGTTGTCTTCCAATGATGAAAAGTTGTACTTTCGAGGTGGCTGTTGCTAGATTTAGGCTAATCTAGCAGCGCCCAAGATTTTGGGAAATTCACATGGACCAAAAATTCGGGAATAAAGTGGAAATTAACCTAAAATTAGCCTTTAATTTTGGGTATGGTATGGTTGAATTTCGTGTTTGGGCGCTGCTAGCTTTAGATGTCTGGCAGCGGGAGCTTGTGGGGCGCCTAATCGCCGTGTATCTCGCGTCCCATCTCCCTCTGCGCGATGGCGGCGGCGGCGGCGGCGAGGCGGGCGGGATGCGGCCCGAGAGGCGGCGCGGTGTCCTCGCTCCGGGCTTCGTGGAGTAATTCCCTGGCCCAAGAGCACCGTCTTTCTCAGCCAGTAGGCAGACAGGCAGACGGGCAGGCAGACAGACGGGCAGGCAGACAGACGAGCGGGCAAACAGACAGACGGGCAGGCAGACAGACAGACGGGCAGGCAGACGGGCAGACGGGCAGGCAGACGGGCAGACAGACAGACGGGCAGGTAGACAGACGGGCAGGTAGACAGACGGGCAGGCAGACAGGCAGGTAGACACACAGGCAGATAGGCAGGTAGATAGCCAGACACACAAAAGCAGGCAGGAAGGCAGACAGGCGGGAAGGCAGATAGGTAGACAGGCAGCAGATAGGCAGACAGACTGGCAGGCAGGTAGGCAGGTAGACAGGAGGTAGACACAGCCAGACAGTCAGGCGTATTGACTACGAGGTACTTAAACCCGAAGCAAGATGAGAGGCTGATCACCTTGAAAATTGATAGTGGCAATTTGCTATAAAATAGATATTGAATGATATGAGTAATGATCATATAAGAAAAAGCGTATGGACTCGTAATTAAGAGACTGCAACTATAGGTTTGTTGCCACAGAGGTTCTAGGTTCGAATTCGGATTGTGGTGGATTTTCTACTCCAACGAAATAGCTTGGTGAGACGAGAATAGTTTGTTGCCTTGGTTGCCTACGATGCCATCTAATTACACTAATTATTACTTCTAAATGTGATATAACTCCGAAACTACCAATTGCGTTTTCACTTGAATAGTACTTTGTTCCCGTTTATTTTATATACTGGCACCTTTTCAGCACAAATATTGCTGACCACCCTCTCCATTCCTTTCCAGGGCAAAGATGCCTACAAATGAAGACAAGTACTTCTATTCCTAACTTTTGTGGACGATTGTTGTTGTTTACTGTTGATCATATGTGCGGCATTTTTACTTACACTTTCTTTCTTTCTTTTGTTTCAGGTGAGTTCAAATAAATAGGAAAAGCTACCTATTTACAATGCTGGTTTACATACAGTACAAGTAAGTCAAATAATACGTTCTCTCCTCAAAGTGGGAATTAAAATTTTTTGTTAGGATTTGATAATTACTCTGGAGTAGGTAGACAAAAATTAGGAAAAAAACTAAAATTCATGTTCAACTCCTCTTGGAGAGATACAGTCATGCCTCTTTACAGCAACTTCTCTCCCTCTCTTCCTCTGTCTCTCTCCCTGTACCTCTCTCCTATCTTTCTGTTTTTCTCTCTCCTCTCTTTCTTGGATTTTCTCTTTCTCTCTTTCTCAACGGAATCCAGTAATTGGTGGTGACTCTAGTGTTGTAGGCTTTTGCGGCTAATTTTTGTATCAGCATTCATCACTTGAAGCCAAGAATAACGTCTGCGCAATGAAGAGAAAAATGAGATGATGAATGAAATGAACAACGACTGTTAAATGCCAGGAAGAGTGTTTCGTTGCTTGCATGACCCTATTCTTCAGTACACACGTATATATTCTTCAGTACGTATTTTGCAGTGAAATGAGTACATTGACCTACGGTCAGGCTTTGTAAGGAATGCATTACTAAGCAAAAATAAAAGTATACAAGTAGATATTGTGCCGAAGATTACGATACCCTAACCGTTGCACCCTGGGTATCAAATTACAGATCCCTTATTGAGATGCTGAACCGTAGTTGTGATAAATCGTTGAATCAATTGTGTCCAATTTTTATGTTGTGGAAATATTTCTTCTCAGTGTCATCAAATAAGAGTGAACACAATGCAAAAATAGCAGAAAGATTTTTAGTGAATTAAAGCTTCTCAGCGCTGTCATTGTAACCACTGCTTTTATTTATGTTCCTCCTCTTTTTACAACAAGAGGATCTGACTTTTTACAAAAAGAGAAATTTTAAAACCTTTCCTGAAAACCACCAAAATAGTTATATCCTCAAATTTTTTAAAAAAAGGAATTACTCGTGCAGTTTTAAAGTTAAAAATTATATTTTCGTAATAATAGGATTAACAATAGAATGATGGTCTTGCAGAAGATCAATCGCCCCCATGTTTGTATCACGGCACAAATTAGAAAGTCCGAATGATTCTGCAACGCTCCTGTGCATTCTTTCGTGTCTCGTAAATTCAAACGTTGACTGTCGTAAAAGCGAAGGTCGTGATTTTACGACTTTTAATCGTGTTGAGATTTACTGATTCAGGCTCGTGTAAATGCAAAGCAAAGAACAAAACGTTGGACCACTAAACCTCTCGAAATCAAATGAATATTCTATCGAGCGGTTGGTTATATAACTGTTAAAAAGCGTATTTTACGGCAGCGTTCATGACTCATTAGATAACCTTTCTCGTAAAGAAGAAAAAATTAATTAGAATTTTAGAAGCGTTTTGATTCGACTTTAAACCTTTCATTCGGACAGAAAGATACGGTGATTGAATATTCAATAGCCCTTGTTCGCGACCTTTAAATTGTATCTGCAGACAATTATATTGCACATAGAATCGTTATTTCATAACGTATTCCTTAACGCTGTATCTCAATAACGTATGCTGTTAACTGTTAATCTTATTGGCCAGAACGGATCAATTTACGAGCGTAAACTTCGTAATTCCGGAAACTTTGTATCGATCTACTGCGACTACCAATATTACAAAACAATATTACGGTGAAAATGATCTTTATGAATTATCAGTGTTACTTTCCAACTCACATGAAGACAAAATGTTGGAAATGTCAAATTAGTTGAAAATTGATGATTTGTCATTAGAGGCGAACATGCTATCGTGTGATCAAAGTAAGGAAGCTTGATTCCTTAAACGTATGGGATCCTGTGCAACTGTTCTGTGACGCAGCGGGTTTCCGCCTGGGGCCCATCCACGTGATCCGTGCGCACGTGGACGTGGTGCGGAGAGCGCGAGGTGGCAGGCCCGGGCGCCACCGCGCCGCATAGACCGGCGAAACGTCGCTTACGATGCAGTCCATGTGCCGCACACACTGCCGATGGCCGGGTCGGCTTTCACACTGCCGATGTCCGTCGGTATAGTTCGGAGCAGACTTGATTGCGAGGCTGAAGCACCCGCTCGGTGTTCTTGGAAGATCCCCTCGCCCATCTAATCCGCAACTGTGAGCTGTCCCAAGTATATTACTCCAAGTGTCCGAGCAGGCAAAAGTTAAAACGGCAGACGAGAATAAGTAAAACAAATACGTCAAAGACACCTCACTCCCCGCACGCAAACAGCTCCTGACTGTACTGCCTGCTCCTCCGAGTCTGGTGTTCGAAGGGCGACCTTCGACGAAGGGGTCAGTCCGCTCGTCTTTCGTCGCCGGTACCGGGATTCAATTCCCCTACCCAACCATTTGGATTGATTGGTTTATTATTTTGTTTCCGGGCGCGTCAACTGCTGTGGTCACTAGCTCCGTAAGAGTAGTGCATGTTTACCAGGGCGGTAGCGGTGGTGTTATTCCCCTCCTGGCTGATGATATCCGGTGCCGATCCACACACCGGATTGCGATATTTTTTTCATTCAGATATCTCCCACCATCAGGGCACCGCCCCAGCTTGGACAAGCTGAAGGCTCCCGACTGGTCTTCCCATATGTATGGTAGTGTAGCGCATGTTAGTGTCAGCGTGTGTAAGAAACGATGAAGGATAAGTGAAGGTGAGAATAGGACAAAGGAGAGTAAGAAATGATCGCGCATGATCTGTAGTCAGTTCGGTACTCCTCCAGCATTCGCCTGGTGTTGATCGGAGAAACACGGAAAACTACCGATCAGAGGAGCTGGCCGCTAGAATTCTCCTCCAGACAGCGGCTGCATTCGACGTAGCTCTCTACTCTAGTGTCGAAAATCCTGCCACTGTCATGACTCTAACCGGATCTCCCAGTTAGAGGCACTGCAGTGACATGAGTTGACGCCCTGAGACACCTAAGCAGCTCAATCCGTTTGGAATTTGTGTTGGGCAAACCGTTCCAGGTTTTCTTGGAATTCTCCCGTTCCCTCTGCGTCTCATTTGAATAGTGCTGCATCACCATTCAAAGTATATTTTCATATTCTCCTGTTCATCAATTCCAGGTGTAACTACAAGGCTTATGCTCTAATATTTATAAGAAAAAAAACATTTTCATTGACGCATTCCGCGCTCTCCGCTGACTCCCCGTGAAATCTCAACCCACCCAATCCCCTGCATTACCTCCCACCCTCTGCTTATTTCCACTTCGTCCACTCCCGTTTTCTGGAAAATTCTCTATCCGCTATAATTCAGTTTTCTTCCGCATTCCATCCACTTTTCACAATCTCACAGATGTATGTGCGATCGTTCACGCTATCCGCAAGTTTCTTCGCGTTCTTTGACGACCTTTTCCTTTTCTCTCTATGCACTCCGATTGCTCTGTTCCCTCTCTCGACGCTTTCGGTCACCTTCTTCTGCCATTCCATTTCCTCTAGATCCTCACCGGATCTCCATCGTTGTTGGATGATTCCAGTCATTATTCCAGTACTTGCGTAGAACTTCACCTATGTGTCCTTATCTGAAATTCAATATAAACTGATAAGGGGTCATCCATAAATTACGTAAAGGGGAAGGGAGGGTGTCTGAGGCAGCGTTACGTTACACAGAGATAGGGACGTGGGTTACAAGGGGGAGGGGGGTATTGAAAACACTGGAAATTTGCGTTACGTAATTTATGGGCGGCCCCTAAGTGCTAATAATCATACGTCGCAATATGAATGGTGACCGGGCAATGGTGCAGTGGGAGGCAACGTAATCAAGCGAACCTCGAGAGAACCTGCGAATACGGTTCCCATATCACCATCATGTCATGGCCAGGGCTTGAACTTTTGTTCCCAGTAGTGGACAGTAGGCGCGCTGAACTCAACACCAAGCGACACTCGCGTCCGCGCGTCCGCCCCACCTGCCAGTCATCGCCCCCTCGGCGCCAGCTCGCCGCGCGCCGGCGACCTCCACAACGCAGCAGCGCTAATCAAAGGGCGGCGGACGCGGTTTAAAAAGCGTCTCTGGTTCGTTAATGCGGCCTCCGCAGCCCTGACCCGCGCCGCCAGGAAAGCGCCCAGCTGACGCCCCGCCCCCGCAGCCCACCATCGTTTGCCCCACCCCCACCGCGGCCCCTCGCTGCCACCGACCCCGTTCGCCACTCCTCACCGCCTTCCGCCGACATCATCACCCACGCCGCCCGTCCCAGTCCATCGTCCACCCATCTGACGCCACGTCACCGCGGCCCACCGTTTGCCACTGGCCTCCGCCACCCCCACCTCTGCCCGCCCCCACAGCTTCCCACTGCCTCCCACTGGCATTCCTCACCGCCTTTCGCCGACATCATCTGTCACCCACGCCATCCGTCCCTGTCTATCGTCCACCCATCTGACGCCCCGCCACCGCAGCCCACCATCGTTTGCCATTGCCCTCCGCCATCCCCACCTTTGCCTGACGCCTCCCGCCACCGTCCACCCCGCCCCCACCGCTCCCCACTGGCGTATCCCGCTCTCCCACTGACATTCCTCACCACCTTCCGCCGACATCCCCTCTGTCACTCTCGCCATCGCCACTATCACCCTTCCCGACCACTCACACGTTCCCGCGTGTATCCTTCTTAACCATCCCCACCCCCTCCAAGCCTTCATCTTCCTCATCTTATTTGCAATTCCCTATCCTCCTTCACACGCTCCGTCCGTTCCCACTACCCTCCTCCCCCCCTGGCCGCCCAGACGGCCCTCACCAGCGGTTACCATTGTCAAACCCTTTTGCATCTTCATCTCTTCATCTTCTTCACCTTCCGCACCTTCTCCACGTTTCCAACACTCCACATCTTCTCCATGTTCCTCATCGCCTCCTTCCCTATCCTCTCCACTTTCCGCATCTTCTCCTCCTTCCCCATCTTCTCTTTCCCCACCGTCTCCTTCCAAAAATTCCCCCACTTTCTCCTTCCCATCCATCTCCACCTTCTCCATCTTCCCCAGATTCCCGACCTTCTCCACATTCCCTACCTTCTCCTTTACCACCATCTCCACCTTCCCCAACTCATCCCTCTTTCACCTCCCTCTTTCACTTCCTATGCATTTCCCCGCCCTCCATCGCCCTCTCTCCCAGAGTCCTCGTGCGCCGAACGCCCCCGTGGTTTACCTGTTCAAACGCCGCTCAGGATGTGCTCGTTAACGGAGTCTCCATGCGGCGCGCACTTTAATTGACGCTTCTTTGTGGTAACATTTTGCCACGACTTGCGAACATTTTATTTTAAGGCAGAGGCCAATATCTTTATCCTGGTGGCATCTTAGCTGGTAATCTCAGGCGGGACTGTAATTTCGAAAATCTTACTTCTAATTTTCTTTCTTTTCTCTTTAATTTTGTGATGACTTGAACGAGAAAGGAAAAAGTAAATTTCGATAGAAACTTTGTGAGAGCAGAAGGTTGATGTCAATCAAATAGTTAATAAAACACTCCTAAAATTATTCACGATTCCTAAAACAATTCTGTCGTATTTTCGCCTTAATAACAAAACATCGTAACATAAAAACAAACATCGACCAAGGAGGAGAAAGAGAATTGATGACGTCATGATAAACGTCTTTAGGGGCTGTCCATAAATTACGTAACGCAAATTTCGAGTATTTTCGATACCCCTCCCCCTTGTAAGGCACATTCCCATCTGTATGTAACGCAGCGTAACGCTAACTCAGACCCCCTTTCCTCCCCCTTTAGCGTTACGTAATTTATGGATGATCCCTTAACATGAAAATGTAAGTTGTGATTCACACATGATACACAAGCTGTTTACTTGTTTTAAGAAATCTACAATTGCAAATTTATTACACCACTTTTCTTGTCTTCGACTTCAACTAATAAAAGCGTACCTGAGTATTTGGTAACTGGTGTTAATTTCATTGCATGCCTTAATGCTGTCTAATGCGCGTCAAGTGATGTTGAGTCTTCATCATCAGTTCCTTCCGACTGATTTCCTGTATTTTATGAGAGTGCATCATAGTTCATTGGAATGTTGGATGAAATTCTTTGCCTTCTAAAGGTGAACGGAAAAATATGTACTTAATAAAGGTATTTATTTTCTTAATAGTTTATGATTTCTGCAGACTGCAGAAAATAAAGAAATTCGCCTGAGTCGCTGAACAAGTATGGGAGCATTCTACCTAATAAGAACGATGTTCAGAATATGAACCTCTGTATGTAATGTGCACCTAGTGCTTCAAATCCATTTTCTGAAATATTGTTTGACCTAGGTAACTTACAAATTCGCCAGAATTTTGGAACGATGGTATTGTAAGTATACTGGATGTTAAGGTAAAGCAAACATAAAAATGATTTATAACGAAGAAGATAATTTTGATGTTACGAGTAAGAGAAACATTACATCACTTTAATGCCTTAATTTAGTTTTGTGAACACAGTGCTTACTGTACGTGTTGGCATTTTATGGTCATAAAAACGACGTGCTTGTAATTTATATTATATCTCCCGAACATCCGGAGATTTTATGATTTAAGATTTTTATTTTAAGCTTTTATTAACGTCATAAACAGTTGTTTGTATAAAACAGAGTCATGTAGAGGGTATAGTTGCAATACGGATGCGCGTGGATGAAAGAGAGGGGGGAAAACGAAAAGTGCTCTGTGCTGTACGTTTCAAATGGAGGACGTTCACAAGAGTGAGTGAATATGTAAATTGCGACAATGTATTTTCGAAATAATTATTTTATAACAGTATAATACCAATATTTGAGCATTTTCCCAAATGATTTAAAACTTGTTTTCGGTCATAGAGATCAAAATTCTCGGATTTATTTCTAGTCATGCATAATACCCATTTCTCACCTTTCTTTACACAACTTGCTATATTTTGAAATTTTCTTTGTTACCTTTTTTTTGGGGGGAACATTCTGAAACTGGATTTGAGACACAGAATATGTGAGGATACAGATCTCAGTAAACTCACATTCATGTAAATACGAAACCTTTTCTCCGCGTATAATTTTTTCTTTTAAATATTAAGTGAACTGAAAAGAAATTAAATGAATGCGTAAAGAAATGTTAATTAATAAATTAATCATTATTTACATCTTGTTGTCAGTAGTATCTTCTGTATCTGTTTGAGTTGTCTCAATTTTTATTCTCGTACGCAAGTACGTACGATTAACCCATAAAAGTGTTTGGTAATATTATCGATTCCACATTTCTACGGGAATCTAAAAATAAAAAAAATTAGACCCAATGTGAGAATATTCTATTATACTGTAAATCTCCTGCTATGATTATGGCAGTGAATGGCATGGGAAACATTTGTATGGTGTGTGTTTTTTCTGACAAGTTTGTATTTCTGGCTTTATTCAATGCTAAATGGACAAAATCCTCTTCTTAACATCAGTTATTCGCCTTGTAAACATCGTTTTAAAGGTCCAGTACACTCTTGGCAATAAAAGACGTATTTGTTCTTTGACGCATCACTTGCTCTTTGTAACTCGCCTTTCTAACCTTGGGTTAACTCAGCTTGACTGTCGCTCTTATCTCTTTTCTCCTCAATGTTTATTTGCCTCTTACAATATCTTGAGGCTCTGTTACGAAGTGATCTTCCTCTTCACTTACTCCGAGGCTTTTCATAATAAGCAGCGCCTTTCAAAGACACGTATTCTGTGGCGAAATCTGAGCCGAAAGTCGTCATACCACCTTTTTAAAAATGGATGCGGTCAGGCCCTGCGGTTCACGCCGCCTCTTTCTTTTCTGTCTCTCTTTCATAAAGACGAAAATCTCTCTTTTCTGCTCCTCTTTTTTCCTCCGTTTGCGCCCTTTAAAAGCGTGCTCTGGGTAGTCGTTAATGCGACCATTGGTGTTTGTGATCTGGCTTGTTTCCCAGAGAAAACTTCCAACTCTACTCAGATCCTTCTCTTTCTCTCTCGCCCGCGGTGCACACGAACTCTCTTACTCTCCCATTTTTCGGTCGTGAGTTCGCGCGATTAGAGGCCGCTTGCTCCCCGGAATCCGTTTGCCGATCTTCATTAATAATTGCGTCGTCGAGTTCGTTTCTGGAGGGCTCTCGTCGGCCGGCTTTATTCCTCTTTTATGGAGGAGCCTCTTCGGTATTCGCTGGAGACGCTGTGCTCAGCGGTAGGTAAAGCGAGGCACAAGTCGGACTTCGCTTCTGGAGAGACTATTGGTTTCAATATACGCGTCAAGATTTTAGGTCACGTAAGCGTAGTGCACGTTACATTCCAAGAGGCGGCGGCGGTTTTCTCTCGGAGGAAAGTGAGATCCTGCTCGACCTGCACAACGACTTCGGTGTTTTTGCACTCCAGAGATCTCGCAAGGCGGCTAACCGCTCTAGTGGGGACACACTCTAAGTTCCCGAGATAACACTATCACATATTATGTGGTAGTGTTGAACGTTTGTCTGTGTGTATAAGGAGAGAAGATAAAGATGAGAAAGGAAGGATCGCGCGAGGTCGATGACCTGTTTGTTTCGGTACTGCTCCTATACTAGCTTCGTATTGCTTTGATACACCACAGAAAACTACCTATCAGAGCAGCTGAATCCTAGAATTCTTTAGCAGTAATTGAATTCCATCAATCTATGTTACTATTCTTCACGATTTTTCAACTTAGTGGAGAAATATCTATTCGACTGTTACTATCCCAAAAATTTCAATTTCAAAATTACTTCACATTTTCCTGGTCGATTACTTTTGCGAATATAGTTGAGAGTTTGCGAAAGCTGACTTGTAGACTGGGAGGCTCGAAGCTCGGACGCGTGGAATATTTGACTCCTGGTATGTAACTGAAATCGAAAGTCGATGGCAGAGAGACGAATTAATTAAGTAAATTAGTGCTGTTGCAAAAACGATCTGATTCCGGTGCCGGGGAGATACATGCATTTTTGTACCCGAAAATCGAGGTGTTTGTATTTATGTCAGGATGAGTGGTTGGTTGGTTGGAAGGATGGAAGTATGTCAAGTGTAACTCTGTTAGATTAGGATCTTTTGAACTGAAGTTTTGTAAATTAATCCGACGTAAGATCTTGTCATACCGTTCTGGACATTAGAAGATATTTTCATTTTGGGGGTAATTTACGTGAAGCCCCTATGACATGTTCAAAGTATTCTGAAAAATGACTGAATTAAAGAAAAAATTGCTGAAATAAAATGAAGTGATTTTATAAAAATGATACTGTTCCCAATTTCATTGAAACCAATAACGTTTTGAAAATTGCAATGTTCAACGATTGTTTAGAAGCTGTCCTGCACCTCCAGTTTTCAAACCAGAATTTCTTTCTGAATACATTTCAACCCACAAACAGCGGCGCAGGAGTTCTTCACGTGAGGTGTCCTGTTCGGGGATTATCCTTCACATCATCTCTGCCTAATATGAACGCTTTAACCTATCGTGCGACTGTGGAGTATGGCTAGCTTCATTTCTACATGCTTCACGCAGTCCCTGAAAACATTATTTACTCCGACCTCATGTCACTTCAATTTTAAGCCACGAACGTTGCTCTACCTTTGCAAACATGACGTTAGGGCTCTTGCACCATTGCTATGTGGTTCAACGATTTATAAACTGCAGTAGACTGACAGAGTACTGTTCCCGCTGGCTGCACATACTCGTCTAATAGTCCTTCCTTTTGCTACAACAGATGGCAGCACGCCGACTTACTGACCTTAAGTCACAGCAATATTCTCATTACTTTTTATCCAACCTAAGTTGTGAACTGTAAGACAATTTTTGGAAATTAATTTTTTTTTTTTTTGGTTATTGAGACAGACCATTATTTCTCAAGGAAGAAGCGATCGACGGGAAGTCGATGATACCTAACTGTGACTCTCTGATAATAGAGACGTTACAGACACACACGCACACACACACACACACAGACAAACACACACACACACACACACACACACACACACACACACACACACATACTCCTCCACGCCTGCGTGGTTACCTCTCCGCTCTGCACTTCCCCTCTGCGGAGCTGTGAATTTCAATAGCCCAGTTTACCACACGAGATACACAAAGTATAACAACGTTATAGTAATGCAATGTGGTTGTTGTGAAAACAGACAGTATGAACTATATATTTTGGAACCCAAGGGGATTTATAAACATGGAATGAAATAAAGGAAAACGACGAAGTTTTGCTTTGTAGGTGCTACTAGTCAACTGAGAATTGAAACAGGGTCAAATGTAAATTCCTTAGCTAATGGGAAATCACTCATTTTCTTTGACAGTAGTTCATTTATTGTTTTAATTATCATTTTCTATTGATCCTTTCATTAAATTTTATTAGAATGATTTTTATTCAGTCTTGTTGATTGAATAAAACCATTTTTGGGGAAAAATGCAAGAATATTCCGTGACAGCGTCTAGCACATTGAAGCCACCTATTCGCCCTACTCCGTTCTGTCTCCGACTCTTGCTCTGTTTCCCGCTTCTCTGCCAGTCGCTATTTTCCCCACCGCCCCCATTGCCGTCCTTCCCTGCTTCCCTCCTCCCTGTCTGCCACCTCCCGACTTCTCGAGACGTCGATTGCCCCCGAGCGATCGAGATTAAAGAGTAGTGGGGCCGTACTTGCCCGAGTTACGGCGCTGGGCACCCGTCCAAGAACTCCAGACAGCCCCGGTCTTGGGAGAGGGCGGTTCTTAAAGGGGCATTACGGAACTAGGGGGAGAGCACGTTTTTAATTGCCAGGGAATAGAATGGTCTTCGGTGCCTTGTTGCTTCTGAAATGAACGCGGAACAGGATTTCGGCAGTGCGGCCTTATTCAAATACAAACAAATAGTCTTTGAATACTTATACAAGTAAGTACATTTTGATTTTTGTTTGTAATGTGACTAGTGGCATATTCATTTTTAAATGTGGGCGAGAGAGAATAAGATCTACATTTTATGGACTTCCATTTGCTGAGCAAGTAATCAAAGTGGTCGTTTGCATTAGCATTCTACTGTGAAGGTGGTTAGTGTGTGAAGGTTGGTACGGTGATCTCATCAAGATGGGTGAATGATTTTGAGATGATACATATGATGGGATAATGTTCAGATGGGATGCGTTGTGATAAGCCTATCCTACCCAAGCCATAATAACGTGACGGCATCTAAGCGTTAGGCAGGAGACGTACTACCCGTGTACTCTGCTTGAGTCCTTGTGTCACTAAGGCCAGCTGAAATGTACAAATTCATTGAAATTTAGTCCTTTCATTTCAGTTTTTTTAAATCCTGGGAAGCAATAGAATTTTTTCTGGTGAGTAAAAGAAGAACCTATTGTATAACAATACAGTGTCACCTTTTTCGTCGTCTTAATGGGCTGTTGTTTTCTAAGGAAACGCACCATCTATTCCTGGGAATGTTCGCTCTGGCTGTTTTCACAAGGGTTACAGGTTTATTCTCTCCATTTGCTGAACACATTCTTGTCTTCTCATAACTCACTGTCTCCTAGTCAGTTTCTTTTCCTCGTCCTCCAGGTAGAGATGTCTGAAAAAAAAAAACTTCCAGCTTTTACGGAATACTTGCTTAATGTACAGTGTGAGTGTAATGGACTCGATAATTTTCAAAGTTCAGATACAGCAATTTATTATGCTCAGTAATTGCAAGTAGTTATAATGTGTGGAGACCGTGAGTTTAACGGGGATACAACCATCTCTCAATATCCTATGGCTTGCATCCACTGCGGTTCATTCAATTTTTTTGTAATTAATTGTGTAAAACAGGATCGTAGCACCTATTAATGAAAAACACTGAATCTGCTCCACTTTCATTGTTTCCTGGTAGAGCTTGTAGGAAATGTTGGTGACGGAGGCTGTTTGCTTCTAATTTCATTAAATGATGTACTTAATTTGGACTTAATGTTGAACTTGGTTTTTGCGTTTCATGAAATGATAATAATTGTATGAAAAGCAAGATGATTTTCCTTGAACTTCCACCGCACATGTAAATATGAAATGTGCAAACCCTACACAGGTGTTGTATTACTCGTTCACTTTACATTTGCAGACGGAGCGCTGCGATCTGTTTACATGAAGTCACCGCTGACTGAATGAGAAACGCGCGTCTGCAGTAGATACTGACCGTTTAATATGATATACATGACGGTGAGCAGCACACAGAACCTTGGCAGGGCAAGAACATAACCATTAAGCAGTAGATAAGTGCAAAGAAGAAATAAAAATATTGTACGGGAATGTTGTGAATAGCGAGTGGTGTGATCTATTTTGTTGTATATTACCTTAATTATTTAAGGGCGCGACTCCAGCTCACTGTCAGAAAGTCATAATTCGTCAGCTGTGCCCGTAGCGCTTGTTCTGTCTTCGGAGATAGCTGATTGACATCGGCACCATTCGTGTATTCTCGGTTGTGTGTTCGGGCCTTCACTTTCAAAACAACATTAGTTCCTAATTCTGCCGTCTGCAAATGTAAAGTGAACGAGTACTACCTATAAATAGCGCAGATCGGTAACCCATGAACCTGCCTTTGCAATTCAGGAAGGCACCAAATGACGACCACCTATTAAATTCTTCAGTGGTCCGATTCATTTTCTAGTCTGAATACGGTTTTATTGTCGCCTCTGAGAGAGACGCTCGCTGCCTGTGCAAGGAGCGGAGCCTCGCTCCCGTCCACAGAGCTGGATGGTAAGGCGACCCACGTGTCGTCACGCACCATGAGATGAAGCCCGCAGGAAAATCTTCCGTCTCTGAGAAAGCAAGTACAGAAGTATCATTCACAAGCTGCAGAGGCGCTCGTACAAATTGTTGTAATACATCTGGAAGTGTCTCGCTTGTTAATAGGATATTTTTTTCTCAAGACCTGCGGACATTGTCCTGTTATTTGGATTATAGAAACCCTTCGGGTGGTTCATGGGCAACATGCTAGCTTTTTATGAGACTGTCCAGTGTTGGATTCCCGACTGGGAAGAAAATGAAGCTTTCTGATACAAATCGCTTCAATTTCTAAAGCTGTCTGACGAAAGAAAAAGGTCAGGAAGGTCAAATAAACTAGGAACGGGGTGATGGAAACACGTTATGATCCCTCCAGTCGCTCTTTTCCTCAAGCGTGGATAATAAAAAAAATAGGACCCTGGGCTGGAAACATCGCTAGCTGAAAAAAGTCGGATTAACCCGCCTCTAAGTGCCAAATCCATACATACCTTTGGGTTAGATTTTGGAACTCTGAATTCTTGTATAGCTGTAGTGAGCGCTGACGAACCGGCCTGTATATTATAGTTGCGAATTGTTACAACCTGTTCTCTGGCTTCGTTGCCAGAGCCCCGCGTACTACACCTCGGTGTTCCGGAAGTGCGCTCGAGGGGCCCGCAGCCTGTGGCCGGCCGGCGCCGTCTGCTCCGCGCACTGGGCGTCGCGACCGCCGCCCCGCACAGCCCTTCTGCGCCCGTTAACGAGCGCCGCGGCGCCTTTATCTGCGCGCGCGCGGTATTTCGGGCGCAGCGGCGTTGGGGCGCTCGCGGCGCGGAGACGAGGAGCAGCAGGAGGGAGGAGGTTTTGAGGCAGTCTGCGGGGGCTGGGCAGCATGTCGAGGGTGTGGAGCGATTCCAGTGATGTAACGGTTAGCGTATCGGACTGTTATAACTAGAGACCGGAAAAATATATGTGGTACAAAACTTCAAAATATGTAGATAAATATGTAATGAAAATAGTAAGAATGTGTAATAAATATGTAAAATCGGATATAATATGTAATATTAAAATTCTCTAATTAAAAACCATTTACATGGCAAGAAATTACATTTAGAAAAACAGGTCACTTTACATCATACAACTTTCTCGTCAGTAGCAAAAGCTTCATCTATGGTAATCCCAGGACCCTAGTTTAGCAGCTGGGACTAATCGCAATAGAAGTCATCGCACAAACTGGCGAGTTCACTGTAGCATTTTCATCGAAGTGTTACACGTCAGGATCGCAAACTTGTCTCGGAAATTAAGGTTACAGATCACAAAACGCGGTGTCATTGATGCTTTGGACACATAGATTTCCCCAATAATGTAGGATTAAGAATGCTGACCCTGTATTTTTATAAAAAGGATCAATATTTTCATAAAAATGGTGGAATTAATAGAAGAAAATTGATAAAATAATAAATAATATGTAAAAATAGAAAAGCTTATGTAAAAATACTGTAATTTACAATACTAAATAATTATAAAAATATGTAACGAAAAAAATTCGATATTGAGTTAGTAATGTTTTATGATTTCGCCAAGATTTACAATTTGATAAAACGGTAAAATAGACAACAAAAAAATATATAATTACATAAAATATCCTGTTCCTCGTAGTTATAACCGTTCGCGTGTTGAAATAACAAGATCGAAAACCTATGGAGATTTTAAGGCGAAAAAAATGCATTTGTCAGGAAGTAAGCCGGCTGTCCATTGTTTTAGATTTCTTGCATTGAAATACCTCAAGCCTAAAAGTATGGCCTATGAGATAAATTCCTGATCGCTGGGAGGTCCGTCGCCCGAGTGATCCCTTCTTTCGTTGCTAGAATGGCGGAGAATAGCGGTTGGACGAAATCTGCGACTGGACAGCGAAGAACGATGACCCTGACAACCGGAGTACTCGCCAAATGAAATCGCGCATCTTGAAATTGTGGGAAAGGATGGTCAATACATAGTCTCCGGGAGATCTTGAGATTCACTTTTAATCTTGACACAGCCATTGAGTAGACTTAGCGACATGTAGTTAGTAAGATCGCTTTTAAAAATTTTCGTGGACTGGTACTACAGCCCGACACTTTACAAAGTAACTGCTGTGTATGGCAAGAAAAGATAGGTGAGAGAAAAATTTTCTTTGACAGTCTTATATCATCCGCCCTTCGAAGGTAATGGCTAATTTCACAGGGGAGTGCATGGGGTGTCCACCCCTGACCGAGTTTAATGAGTCCCTTCTGTAACATCAAGCATTTGTCGCCTACCAAGAACAATATCCATTTCTGTCAACACCATTTAAGATTTCCACTTTTTATAAATTAAAGAAATTTTAAGGAAAGTTTAGCCTCAGTTCATCTGTCCTCCACATCCAATCTTACGAATTGCGGTCGATGTGTTCCTCCTATTGGCCGTCGTCCCTGGATATCTCACTGTCCCCCCCCGTTCCTAGCATTAGCCCATTGGAGGTATAACAGCTTACGATCTGGACTATTCCCCTGGAACTAACAGAGAACTGCTTAATAATTTATTATGCCTCCTTTACATATACTAGATTCTATACATGTGAGCAAATGCTTTCGGTGCGTCCACTTTCATATGCGTATAGTAAAGGAATTTTCATTCTTAATAAAATCATTCGAATATGACTCTGTGTCCGTAACATTTTTTTAGAGTCGATAAACGTGAATATTTTTTCTACAGACAACTTTGTATCAATATAAATGGGATTTGCTTAGGTACTATACAATACAAGGTGTACACCATACAACGTGTGTGTAGAAATCCCCTACATACTCGCACATTCCTTGTAATCTCATCTACTAATGCTGTCCTTTACACACCTTTTAAACTCAAATTTTTCACCTCTTGCTGATCCTAATATTCCTCCTCGTCCACAAGTTGTCTCTTCTCAAATATTAAACTCTCTAATATGTATTCCCCAGTCTTCCCTCGTCCTAACTCACAGAATTCTAATATAGGCCAATCTCTATGCTTCCTTGTTTCGTAGTCCCTCCCCCAGTACAACCTCACTATTTACTGTCCTCCTTCTGCTTTCCTTATTTTTCTGCTTTCCGTTACTTTTTTAAATGCATTAGGGATATCATCCAACTGAATACTATTTTGAATACCATTTGTTAATAAGATGAGTTCTTATCTTTTCGCAATTTCCTGCAATAAAACTGATCTTTATCCCGTTGAATCATTCCTTATTTAATCTTTCCCTGCTCTTAATCTTCGAACACCCAAATCGTACGTTATAATTTCCAAAGAGTCCTGGGATGAATAAGGAGCATTCGAGGAGACCATTGTTAGCCAGTGTTGCTACGCCCTGCATGTGGGCGCATTTGTTCAAGTTGCCTGTTTTAGTTGGCTATCGTTTCTCTCAAGCAGCGTTATCATGCAGCGGCCGCGCACCCACAACGCGCTCGCGGGGGGCGGGGGGCTGCGCGCGCTCGGCCCATTGCCTGGTGGCTAGCCGCTCGCTTCCAAGATAGGATGCTTTTCCGCCAACCGAGCACCCAGCCGCCGCCGCACGCGCGGGCCTTTGTACCCGCGGAAGTGCTGGCAGCCAATTAACCGGGCCGCAGGGGTTGAGGGGATGGGCGGGCGATCCACCCACACCGCATGCGAGATGGCTCCCCAAGGGCAACAAGGGGATAGCTTAACCTGCAGCGGGAAAGGAAAACAAACAAACAGCTATTTGGCAGGCTGAGTTTGCATATAGGGCAGTACTAACTCGTGTGGCCTAGCGTAGTTTTCAACGGTTCAACCATCCCCTTTTGCCTCCCATGTAGTTTCTGTACACTTTGGAAAACTGCCTGAGCCACATCTCAACATCCATTAATATATGTGGGTCATAGTTACTTGTTGTTTCCACTGGGATACTTCTTCTCCCGCCGAACCTTTTTTCAAGTACCGGTGGGGAAATTGTTTAGAAAGCCCGGCTCTTTACAGATAGTTTGAATACATTGAAACTTCCAAACACACCGGTCATAAGAATGCTCTTTAACTCGGTCGGACTGCTGTCATAATCAGTCATTACAGTTTAACTGAAACACTAAGTCTCAACCATCCCCAAATAACCATTGGGACAGTTACAAATATCAAAAACCATCGGTTGGGGACATACATGTCTCACCAACCTCATAAACCCAACATTTTTAGCTCGCACGTTAGCTGAGATGCACTTCTTGAATACAGGTGTTTTCCAACCAGAAAAAATTGCAGAGAAGGCATTGCTTCAGCACTTCCACCTGGGATGAATTGGATTGAGGAGAAAGAACAGAAGAGCCCATTAGTGTAACCAACCTTCAATTTTAATCTGAGTGGTTGCATTGTCTCATCCAGGTACTTTGCTGGTGACGACCTTTCCGTCTCCTTGGCAACTGCAGCGGGGTCTGCGAGGCTTCAAATGCGCGCTCACAGATTACTACGCTAAGGTACCCGATAGCAATTGTCCAGATTTCATGTTTCTAACACATGGGGACAAGCCTGGGTGGTTCAGTAGTCTTCGCCAATTGAATAAGACAATACCTTTGGACAAGAGCGATTCGAACCATCGAGTATCACTAGGTGTTGAAACTGGAATGTTGCTGGTTCTTGCGGCCGGTAAACCACTGGGACAATTCCTTTGAAATGCTACACTGACAACAAAATATCGATGTTGCAAAACTTCGCTGTTCAAAATTAGAACACGAAGATTTTTCGGAAACAAAACATCTTTGCTAAAAATATCTATACGTTTAAAAATCAATGTTTTTAAAACTCTATTTTCTCACCTTCAAAATTTCGCGTTGGAGGAGGAGGAGGTCATTGGTCAGTTACAGTTAACAAAAACGTTTTTTAAAACTGGCGACAATCTGCTGTCGCGTCCTTAGGACCTCGGAGGCCCCCACTCGACTCCTGCAACTCGGTAGTGGCCAGTCTCTTGGTGTTTTGATTGTACCTTTCCTTTATGGTAGGGCGTGTGGCCTCGTTAAGTGTTCTCAAAGTTGCGTAGCCCAGATGGCCTTTCGGCGTACTACGAGTATATCCACCACCATCTTCACCACCTCTCCTTCGCCTTTCTCTAGATCTAGTACCTTGACAGCCTACGGATACTTATGACACATCAATGCCTCCTTCCTGATTCATCTGTCTCTCTCCTTTTCGTCTATTTACCCCTCGCTCTCTTGATCTTTCTTTATCCCTTATTTACTGTGACTGTTCTTTTCCTTTGCGTGTCATATTATTTCTGTCCTATTCCGCTCTGTCTCTTCCATTCCCGTTGTTTCTCATCCTTCTCTTTCATTTTCTCTGGTATTTTGGCGACTGTCTCTTTTTGTACTTCTCTCCCTTTCTTTCTGTAAGTCCTTTCCCTCACTTTTCTTCATCTCTGCTGGAACGCCAGGAGTGCCTCGTGCCGCGTGGCTGCAGCTCCACAGCAGCCTCGCCGGCGAGTGATCGGCGGCAATCCGTGCTGAATAGACGCTCGCGTGGCAGGCGCGTGTCCGTCACGCTGTCGGTGGCCGTCGCCGGAGGACGCGCTATGAACACCGGTTCACCCGCCTTGAGCGCGCGGCAGCACTGCAGCGCCTGCTTCAAGGGAGGTTGTCTTCGCTCGTGAGATGGTCCTTGTTTGATTCCTTCAGAAGACGTGCTTGGGATTGTTATTCTTCTCGTGTTTCTTCCTATTCTCTGTACTTATTTTCTGATGGAGTTGTGAATTATTGAGTCACTCCGGTTACTATTTTTCTATTGCTTATGTTTCTTCATTGATTTGGTAGCCATTGCTGTTTTTGTTTCTTTCGCATTCCCTCGTTGTCTCGCCCTTGTGAATGTTTGTTCGTTGGAAACTATCGACGATTGATACTCATTCTGTGTTGAGCTATTTTCTGCATTTTCTTCTGTCGCATTTCGATCTATTACAGCGTCCTAT
Source organism: Acheta domesticus (assembly GCA_031308135.1). Lineage (NCBI taxonomy): Eukaryota > Metazoa > Arthropoda > Insecta > Orthoptera > Gryllidae > Acheta > Acheta domesticus. The sequence goes on from JAHLJT010008756.1 coordinate 10,266,132, forward strand.
CGCCACTATTCCTTCTTTTCCATTTCACATTATTCCTCGTTTCTTTTCGTTTCTCTACGTAGAATCTTACAGTATGTATTGTGTCTTGAAAACATTTTTATGTGCTGATTTCAAAACTGTTCCCCTTACATCCATTTCTAAAAAATTTTGTATTGCTTGTTCTTGCTTATGAAGTGCACACTTATTTCTTGTTTCTGTCTTTAGCAAAAGCATCAGATTGTAGCTTCCATATTCCACCGTTTCTCAGCCGTTGCAGTAAACTTCATGTGAAAAGGTATAAATAAATGTCTACAGAACTGTCAGTACCTGTCCAAAGAATACAAACCGATGTGATGGCTCGTGAATCCTAGAACAACAGGATTCAGTCAACACGACGATCGAAGTCCAGGTTCCATCATTTGGTTTGTTTATTCACTCCATGAGGTAGGACAAATTAAACGTGCCCTTGATCTTACGGTCAACATTTCCCTGATGCTTTTTCAAATCGAATGTCAACGATGTACAACAGTGAGGAATAGAGACGAGCGTATTCTGAATGTTGAAATCCCTATAATTTAGAAAGGAGAATGTAATAATATTAAATGGCAATTCGATGGATTGTGTTTTTGTTATGATGAACTGGATTACGAGTATATTCCGCATTATTTCGTTTCTTGGATGAGAAAAAGCTTTGAGTTTAGCCCATTAATTCAATTTTAATAACTTTTGTGGAAAAAAATCCTGAACTATGTTTTATTGGGGGTTTGTAAGTAACAAAGTCAATGAGCTTCTTTTAGTAAGAAAGAGAGACTTACTTGCATTTTCGCATTTACCCTTTGATTACAAAACCCAAGAAAACGGTTACATTACAGAGTTTCTTTTTCACCATTTCCTTGCCTGACCGACAAGTCACGAGTCATGTTGAAGCAAATTGATATTGAAATTTCGTGGGTCAAACGCCAGATACTTCGTTCATTCTTAAATCATTGTTATTGCTGTTTTGTACTCGAGATGTCTATAATAAAACAGTTAATACTCTTCTTTCCTCAACTGAAAGGAACACAGTATTTTTAAATGAAAATGGAGCGTTTACTTTCCACGTAGAACCTGCAGATGATCTATGTTCCAATGAATAAATCTTCATAGGCGATGTCGAAGTTAGACTCCATTTCCTTCCAACCGCAAACAATTCATTTTGAATGTCTAGGGCGAGAGAGGGGAAAATTTAGTCCTTGTGAGGTCGAGTGCAGGTCGAACTTCCATTTGGAACTTGTCGAGCTCTTTTGCATAAAGCGGATAAAGCCGGCAATGCATCGAAAAATGCATGCTTATTTCAACATTTCGTAAGTATTGAAAATAAATATTATCATTTTCCTACCTACAAGTTCAATGAGAATGCATCATGATATTGTCACCATCGTTCCTACGCAGAAAAGACACCTTTTGGTTCTTGATTATCAAAATATTTTAATTAAAAAGTTATGGGGATGGAAAGAAATTTCGAAAGACATAACACTTCTTTCTTCGTGGAGTCGATTACAAACTACTGTTTGTAGAGTATTAAATAAAGGAACAATGACTGAAAGGTGTTACTGAAGAAAGTCCACAATTGCCCAGCGGTTTGGAGTCAGATGGATAAATCGTTCCATCATTTCAATTTGTCGTTTGGAGATGCAAAAGATTGTTCACAATAAACAAGTGTTGTGGAGTCAGATGTAGAAATCTCTTTAATTCGTTACTCTCCTTCACTTCGATTAATACTTTAATCTTCGTTTGTTTATTACCATGGTCCACATCCGACATGCATTGTATAGTTGAACATTTTCAAAAGTGTCACCAAAGGGACTCCCAACGCTATCAACTAATTTTATCCTACTATTCGCCGCCAGGGATGAACAAAACAGCCACGTTGATCCGCTTTTCGCATCGTTCCATGGCGGACTGTATGTATGATTTGATTTTAAATTAACAAATTGAGCCCATGTGATTACATCGTACAAAAGGAAGAACGGATGAAAAGTGGCAACAGAAAAAAAGCATATGCCCTATTAGGAAAATCGAAAAGTATATGTAAACTCTGTAAAATTGGAAATATAAATTCTGAAAGAAAACCGTCACTATTCATTGTCAACATGAAGCAGGTTTCTGAAATGTAATTGAAACGAGTATTTACCTAGATCTGTATAATACGTTATAGTGGACTATTGTAAGGTATCCTTATGTCCGCCGTCACTGGAAACGAAGTACATCACTTATAATCACTGAAGAGCTGGTGTAAAGCGACACATGAGAAAAAAGATTGCTGGAAGTTGCATTTACTCATTTAATTTCACTCGCCTTTGCATATAAAGAGTCAATTTTCGAACTCAAAACACGAGCTATCTTTGCTTCGCCGACAGGGAAATTCAATACAAGGAAATTCTTGGATTGGATTGTAATTGATTTTAAAAATAAGGGCAGATAAGCATTAATTGTATTAATTTAACAATTTTATTGTAAATTAATGTTAATAATGCAACACCGATGAATAATAGCAAGCTATAATACATCTGGGACACACTAACTTTCGTTTAAAGCAAAAATCACAAAAATGGGTTTAGTTAAAAACTCAAATTGCTTTCTAAACAAAAACCATATTGTTTCAAATATAAATACATTCATATTTTAAATTCAAAATCCCGTTATATTTGCTCTCCTTTACAACATCTCTTTGTTGTTTCTACATCCACGGTATTTGCACATTCAGTGTGAATTACAACGCTGTCCCCAGGGTGCGTTCCATTTTTCTCCTCCAGCTTGGCCGATAGGCCGGTGAGGAGGGGCGGCGGCGGGCGTCGAACACTCTAGGGCGGGGCCCGCTGCTCATTTGTCGAGCTGTGGATCGGGGCGTTCGAGAGCTTTTGTCTGCGCGTGGAGATGGATCGCCCGCCCGCCACAACTCGACACTTTTTGCCCCCAAACCGCGGGCGCTGCCGGACAATGCAAACGGCGCCAGCGGAATGGCGACAAATGGCAACGACAGCGCTGTGATTATTTGGAAACTGTAATAGTAACGTAAAACGTGCCTGAAACATTTATATTTGATTAATATTCAGGGTACACGATACTATGCAAATATTTAAGAATCTTTGACATTTATTCGTGATTTTTTTTAAATGGGCAGTTTTGAAAGGAAAACACCAATGAAAGACTTAAGGAACGTTAATAGAACGTCTTTGAACTGTAGGGTCAAAGCCCTCTCTTGATTTCCAAATATTTAGTGGTACTGGTCCTCACTGTTGGTTGGATATTGATTTTGTGTCTCATTGATATGTACGTCTTTACGCCCTTTGTCCAGGCGGATAAGTTCATTGCAACCTTCCGCATTTTTCCCACATTCGTTTCATTGTGCATTGACTTTAGTTTTGCAAGTGTAATTGCAATCTAAATTAATAGCAATGTGAAACCTGATAGGAAATTAAATACTTTTAAATTTCCTTATCCCTAGTAAGTACGTTATTATTTTTAAAATTCATCTTAATGGTCTCTTGCATCAAAGACAAAATAAGGTCTTAAATTATTAGCACGGTAGAAATTATCGGGTGAAACTGGTAATTCACATTTTTGAGTTTGAGTTCTGGAATTAACACTGTGCTGTAATTAATTTCCTAGTGTCGAAACTGATGGGGTCAAGTTTCGAACAAAAAGAATCGACTTTTCATTTGTCGTAAAAATTACAAGACGCCTTACGTAGCAAATACAATATTATTCTTTTGGAATCTGTACAATTTTATTAACCATTCATCAGTGTCGACTCCGATAATAGTAATAAAAAAACAAAACCATAGATACTTCACATTTCGTAAAAGTCACTGTTTCTCTTCTTCGAGATTTAAGAAGCAATCGATTTCACCTATCGCAATCTCCTATTCATCAGCCTAGCACCTATAGTACCAATTTCTCAAACATCGTAAAATGGCATCATCTTTATTAGGGAGTTAGGAAATAAAATTTAGCCGTCTTGGTTCACATACATTACCTACTCATATATGTACTCAGTAGGGCCCGGATAATTATGTACTAAAAATTAGGAAAATATGTACATATATGTGTATTAAAATGTATAGAAATATGTACTAAAGAGTAAGAACTATGTAACACTTTGATTATTATATCAATTCGTTTTAATAAATACTTTTGCTTAAATGTTGATCTGTGTAGACTTAATACACTCGTAAAGAACAAAATTAAAACATAATTATACTCACAATTTTGTTATTTACAATGGAGAAACAAATATTTGTTTCAAATACTTAGAAATTAGCCGAATGTGCCGTCGCCGACGCTTTAAATCTTTCGGTTGTTTGACTTGTTTTTTTTCTTTGTCTTTCTTCGTCTTCATCTTCTTTGTCGTCTTCGTCGTCGTCGTCTCCTCCTCTTTCTTCTTCTTCTTCTTGGTCGTCGTCTCCTCCTCCTCCTTCTTCGTCGTCTCCTTTTCTACGTCGGTATTGGTACTGGAGTTTAATCAACACCACCTACATCTAGTTAGGTGGCGTTGATTTAGTTCCCGGCATACTTACCTAGATCACAGCGCCAAAACACGAAAAAACACGTTTTTGGAAATTTCTTAGAATTTTATTGCCATTTCTAGAAACAAATTATCAGTTCCCCATCAGGTAGCCGAGACGCGTCGAATGACACCTCCACTAGTGCACGGGAAGTAGTCTACCCGTGAGAGACGGAACGGCTCATCCGCAAGCATGCACACGAGGAGTTTACTCAAATACTCTGTAGGGATGAAATTTTCCTATTATCTGTTCGAAGGCCTCCTTGTACCGACCAAGTGTTCCACATCGCATGAAGTTACTGGTGTATATTTAAACTTTGTCCAACATGTCACTGTTCAATGCTATTCACGGATTAGGGAATAAAAACAATGCTGGTTGATATTTAATCAATTGATTCTCAGCACAAATTCAGCTTTCTTTAATAATGTTCTTACCCAAGACGCGATAGCTTGACTTCTCTGAAAAGATAAACCAAACTTTGCCTATGGCAAATTCCCAGTCTGCGTTACCACAAGGTTTAAGCCAATCGCCGTGAATTATTTTCTGTCCTTTTCTTATCCAAAAGCTGCAGTGCCACATCATGATTTTACTTTAGACTTTCACCTTTCAGAGATACTTTACAATCAAGGGTTTAGGCTCCAGTGCAACAAACGGGAAAAGAAAACTGTCATTGGCGCTTTCTGAGCTGCGTTGGTGCGTGTAATTTTTGGCAAAGGGCATTAAGATCAAGAGAGACCTCTGAAAAATACGTTGTGGGCGCGAGTTATCGCTTGCTAGACGTACCATTTTCATACACAAACTTTCTTTCTGAGTAGTATTTTGTTCTCTGCTTTACTCGCGCTGAAATCTACACACTGGAAGCTTTGGAAGTGCAACACCTTGCTCTTTTGTAGGATTCTGCGTGCTGCACACATCACTTTTACGCAATGCAATAGCGCCAATTTAGAGAGGGAGGCTGCCGAAAAATTGTTTGACAATGCTGAATTGTTTGTCTTGGTTATTCCTTATCAAAAACATGTAGAATCAATGAAGAATTATACAAAAGTAATGCAGAGAAAAACGAAAATATTAAGAAATATTTAAAAATAGTAAATATATGTACTTTCGGGTAAAATATGTAAATATATGTACTAAAATGTCATCGGTTTTAGGCACTAATCGACATGAAACGTAAATATATTGTGGTTTTGACTTGGTGGAGTTAACATACGGAAATATGTAATTACATAATTATCCGGGCCCTAGTACTCACCAATAATGCCAGTAATGGAAACAAAACTACCGGTTGCCGCAACATCTTTACTCGGGGGACTAAAGGGGGTTTGGGTGGGCGTGGTGGCGCGCTCATTTGTCGCGGCTTGGCTCGAGGCGGGTTCCAGGGCTTTTGTGCGTCGCTGCGCACAGGGACGACGCGGGGCGGCGCGGGGCGGCACAGAGCGGCGGGGGGCGACGCGGGGCGACGCGGGGCGGTGCGGGGTGTGGGCGGGGCAGCGCGGGGCGGCGCGGGGGAGACGTGGGGCGCGGGGCGGGGGTGGGCGGCGCAGGGGTGGCGTGGAGGCGGTGCGGGGGCGGCGCGGGGCGGCGCGGGGGAGACGCGCGGGGCGGGGCGGGGCGGCGCGGGGTGGGGCGGGGCTGGGCGGCCGTGGGGGAGACGCGGGGCGGCGCAGGGGTGGCGTGGAGGCGGTGCGGGGGCGGCGCGGGGCGGCGGGGGGAGACGCGGGGCGCGGGGCGGGGCTGGGCGGCGCTGGGGTGGCGTGGAGGCGGTGCGGTGGGCGGCGCGGGGCGGCGTGGGGGAGACGCGGGGCGCGGGGCGGGGCGGCGCAGGGGTGGCGTGGTGGCGGTGCGGGGGCGGCGAGGGGTGGGGCGGGGCTGGGCGGCGTGGGGAAGACGCGGGGCGGCGCAGGGGTGGCGTGGAGGCGGTGCGGTGGCGGCGCGGGGCGGCGCGGGGTGGCGCGGGGGCGACACGAGGGGGGCGCGGTGCGGGGCGGCGCGGGGGTGGCGTGGGGGCGGTGCGGGGGCGGCGCGGGGCGGCGACCGCTTTGCGGAAGATGGATGCCCGCCGCAAGCCTTTGTTCGCGGGCGGGGAGCCGCCGACGCCGCCAGCGCTTCGCTGCGGGCGATCGGAGCCGCCCCTTCGGCCTGACGCCTTCGCCCGGGCGATGAGGCGCGGCTCCAAGCCTTCTACTACCTGTTTGCGCGCGCAGGCTCAAAGAGATGCGATCGAAGCGCCGTTGTTCGCTGTTCTTGAGGACGGGCCGTGGGGGAGGCGATAAGTGATCGGTACGGTGTTGGCACTAATGGCCCCTTCAGAGTTTATTGCTGTTGCTTTGCAGTTCCTCCATTACAGCCGGTACAGTGTAGCATGTGAGGAATTATAATTATAATTATATTATTATTTGTGAGTCATGCAGAAATATTATTCGCTTCTGATGAAACACGATTTTTCTTCCATAAACGGGAAATTTGTTTATTTACGTAAGTGACGGAAAGGTTTTATTAGACTCCTTCGAGTTGTGTGTTCCTGGTGAGTTTTCAAATACGCGGTGATATTTTGTAACAGAACGAGTTGCGTTTGTTTTGGGACCTCAGAATATTACTCCGTAATAGTATAGTTTAATGCTCTCTTAAACCTTTCTGGAATCATCTATTAATCTAGCTAGTCTCCTTTACGTAACATTATCTTAAAAATAATTGGCTAGTCGCCGAAAAGAACTGTATTGCAAATTTAATGATAAAAATATATTTCCTCTACAGTCTCTAAATCATATTAAGTACATATTGTTACAAAAAGTAAGTGCACTTGCTGTTGATTTTTGGATAAAATCTGTTGAAGCGTGTGGTCTTATATGCTTGAGGAATAATAATCTGTTTCCTTTTTCCAGGTGAGTTGCTTCCCGAGACTTAAGTGGCAGCGCTTGGGTGAGTCTTTTGCCTACTCGATGCAGTTGCTGTCATCACGCATTGGAACTTCGTGATGAATGTCGCATAACTTATTATTTAGCAGAGCGTAACTTGGACCACGAGTACGGCGTCTTTAAAAAGTTATCTAGGAAATAATCGCATCTATTATGAATAAATTGCTTCTTAATCTTCTATAAGGTACATGAAGAAATTCGAGCAGAGTTCTTCAAGAAAATGAGGCACCAGCCTTCTTCATCAGAAACGTCTTGAATCACGCATTCTGTAGTCTGTATGTCTGTTTGCTATTAATTTTAGCGTTTATTTTTTGCTTCTACCACACACATACACGCGCGCGCCCGACAAGTAAATAAACAAATCATGAGTCCCCTGCCTCTGCCACCGCCACCGCCGCCGCCGCTGTTTATTTCGCAGCCAGTACATCGTCAGTCGTCATCACCATCATGACATCACTTCCCAGTTACGAAGAGTTCTCCCTCTTCTTTTCAAAAGCATCACATTGTGACTATTGTCTCGCAGCCATTGTGGAAAAAAACTTCCATGCCGACTTTGACATCTTGAGTTTCTGTCCTTCCATTATTAACGTTACTAAGCATCATCGACATAATCCTGACAACACCTCTGCCATCGCCACTTACGCAGTCGTTATGCTTCTTAATCTTCTTTCCCTTACCCTTACGCTTTCCATCGTCGTCATTAACATTGTCATCGATACTGTCGTAAAATCTACGCCGTCGTCGCCATCTCCACCATGGTCTTTTATAACATAATTTTCTTCTCCGCGTCCTTCATCACCTTTTTCTTGTCTTCTTTTCTATATTCTCCTCCTCCTTTTCCTTTACTTCCTCCTCTGCCGGCTACTCCCCTTTCTGCTCATTGTAACGTCACCATTTCCATACCATCATCATGATTTTAATACGTCGTCACTGTCTCGGCAATTTACGACCCCTCTTCTTCGTCCTATTCCGTTTCCACGTCTTTGTCCCTCTCTTTTTTAGCCCTCTTTCATTACCATTTCTATTGCCATAACCAAGAGGTCATCAAGACGAAAACCGACGACGGCGCCACCTCCCCAGTCATCTTGAGTTTCTCCCCCTTCCCAGCATCCTTGCTCCCCGGCGCCGGAGAATCATCCTCTGGGTGTGGTGCTCCAGGAGTTGGGAGGGAGGAGGGCTCGGGCGAGGCACAATAGCGGCGTCTGCGCCGCTCTCATTGACCCACATCCGAGAAACAAACGAGCGCTTAATTGCGAGCTGCGGCGGCGGCGCGTGACGGCGCGTGTGGCCGCGCCCCTTTGCCCGTCCTCGTGCTCGTCCTCACGTGCGCCCTCACGGTCGTCCTCACAACCGTGCACCCTCGCGTTCGTCCTTCTCACCTGTATTCACACTCGTGAAGCCTCACGTTCGTCCTCACGTTCGTCCTCACGCCCGTCCTCACGCCCATCCTCACGCCCGTCCCTACGCCCGTCCTCACGCCCGCCCTCACGGCCGTCCTCACGCCCGCCCTCACGCACGCCCTCACGCACGTCCTCACGCACGTCCTCACGCACGTCCTCACGCCCGTCCTCACGCCCGTCCTCACGCCCGTCCTCACGCCCGTCCTCACGCCCGTCTTCGCGCTCGACTTCGCGCCCGCCCTCACAATCGCGAGCCCTCACGCTTGTCATTAAGACAGTCCTCACGCCCCGCCCGTCTTCGGGCTCATCTTCACGATAGTCCTCACACTTGCTCTCGTCCTCAAGCCCGCTCGTGCGTCCGCGATGCTTGACGGATTGCAATCTTGCTACACTTTCCGTCGCGTGCACGGAAAAATTAAGAGATATTACGAGTAAGTCCATTATGTGTTCTAGCGTTGCTTTACTGCGCTCTAATATGTATTACGTAACAAGAAACAACTCAAATCGTCTGCAGTTCAGTACCGGATTGGATCACAATTCATGTCAGGCAAATGCCGGTTCCGATCCTTTTCACAACAATTGGATGATCATTTTCAAATGCAATAAATATTTCAAATGTTCGATTTCTGATTAACTATTTCCATTCATAGGACATGTGATTCTGTTTCTTCTCATATCAAATTCAAAATTTTTTGATAATACTACACATTTATAATTATCATATAATATATCATATAATTAGTATATGATAGATTTGCGAGGTCGTTACGAATGAGGATGACTAACGACTGTCCTTTTTTAGCTTCCGAACTAGTCGTTTACTGGCTTTGGAACTGCAGGTAATTGACAAGGATGGCTAGGCTATGAAAAGATGCTCGTGATTTAAATAATAATGGTGGTGAAGACAACGACTCTAATTCTTTTAATTTATTTATAATAATGAGAATTAAGAGATGAAACGTTTTAAAATTATTCACATTCGTAAATGTTCAAAACTTCTGGATAAGACCAACTTCGAGTTGTGTTATTAACTGGCTTTTAAAATGAATTTATTGCACTGATGAACAGCGAGAAATGCAAATAATACTAGGGGAAATATTAAAGATTGTTTTGGTTATTAATTACATAAAAAAGTGTGCAATACCTTCGTAATCCATTCTCGAAAAGTCTCATAGTAAAAGGGAAATGACAGTTCCACACTTCCAAAAAGTAAAAAGTTAAAAAGTATATTATTTTCTTTATATATTATTTGGTTAACTGAGAATATATTCTCTTGAAGTTAAATCCAATTACGAAATGGATTCCATCGATATTATTTTACACTGATTTGAGGATTTTTGTGTCACGTCTTCTCGCTCAAGTTGGTTGGTTGTTAGTGATTTCGGGCGCGTCAACTCCTAAGGTCATTAGTCCCGTATGTGTAGTGCATGTTTTCTTCGAGAGGTGGCGGTGATCTTCCCTGCTGGATGACGAGAACCAGTGCCGAGAGAGTAACAGTAACGAGATTTTTCCTCATCCAGGTATCTCTCTAGCCATGACAAGTTCTAAGCTCCCGACCGGTGTCACGGCATATGTGGTAGTGTAGTGCATCTTAGTGCAAGTTCGTGTAACGGGCAAGGGAGAGGTAGAAAGCAAGGAAGAGGAAGGAAAGATCGCGCGCGGACCATGGCCCGCTTGTTCGACTACTGCTCCGGCATTCGCCTGGCGTTGATCGGAGAAACCACCGAAAACTATCAATCAAAGCAGCCGCCCGCTAGAAGTCTCCTTCTGACAGCGACTGAATTCGTGCTATTCGACAATCTAGTGTAAAAAATCCGTCAGGAATGGAACCTAGGACCTCCCGGTCAGAGGCACTGCAGTGACATCAGTTGATGCCCTGAGCCACCGCTCCTGGTTTCTCGCTCAGTTAATGACGTATCCGTGTTAAAGCGTCGTTCGTGACTGTCGCCCGAGTGAATCCAGGCGCGTGGACTTTCCTCGTGGCGTGGCGTGCGGGAAGTCGTGCATGCAAGAACAAAACCGCACCACCGCCTCTGCGCGACGAAATCTTTGGTCGACGTTGCACTTGTCCGAATCGCGTGCAGTGACGCTCCTTCTGACTGTGCGAGGCGGAAGCTACACGAACGGGTTTTTGCTTCGATGCGCAAGACACTTGCCTCTGGAACGTGCTGATGGTGTGAAGCGCTCTTTTTTTGTTGTTGTGGATTCAGCGAAATTGTCGCTTCATCTTGTTCGAGAAATATAAATGGAACGATTATTGCGTTTGATTTGGCCACTTGTTGCACTAGTGGAAATATTATTAATTATTTTTTTCGGTGAGAATTTATTTTGAAATCAGTCAGATAAAAAGTTTAATCTGTACAAGCTACATTTCAAGTAAGAAATGCACGTCATGAGTTCCGCTTTGATATGCGAAATGATTTTGCAATGAATTACGTGTCAGCTCTTTCTGCCATTCATTGTCGCTTTATTTACTGCTGATGTTTGTGACCTAAAGAATGTGCTTTCTGTATAGCTAATTGAACTTGCAAATGATTCTGCTTTGATTATCATTTCCGTAATTGTCTGCACACAGGGAATTACGTTGTCATTTGCATTTGCATAAGGCTCTTTTTCTGAGAGCACACTAACAGTATGGGAACGAATACCACAAAACAATGAGTGAACCATTCTCTGAATGATTTGTTAGTGTTTAGTGGTTAACTGTTGTTTCGCATTTAAAGAGGATCGGGTGAATCATGATTTGTGGTATTTGAAACCAGAGAATTAAATGACGTTACTTGTTATTAGAAGTGTACTTTTCCCCTTTTCCATAAGTTTATTTTTTTGTCTTATTTTGAAAAGTTTCCTTTTTAAATACTTACTTACACTTAATTTTTGGAGCTTTGGCCTTTCAGACACTGGAGAGCAAAATCGCGAAAAGAGAAGATAGCATCTTTCGAACATGCTGCTGATCGCATACATACGATGAATATCTAGTTTTGCTAGTTATCAGGTTTCGTTAGGATTGTAGTCGGCTAAGAGTTTTCAAAATTTCGTCATCGTCATTTTCTAAAAAATAATAATGCATTGCCGAAAAGTAAAACAGAGTTGCATTTTCTATTGTCAGTGGGAAATCGCAAATGTCAATTGTAAATCAAAAATATGGGAAATTATGTGGGACATACTTCAACTTCAATTTTGATGAACGAATTCTGTAAACAAAGAATAGTTGTTTTTGTAGTATTGTGATTCAATTTCGTTTGTCGTAATATGTGGTATGTCCGGATTATAAGTTATCTTATAATTGATGTTCGTAGATACTGCAATCTTGTGCAGTACTTCCGATAGATTATAGAAATGTATTTTTATAAACGTCCATTTTGTGATTTTGCTTGCTTTGTTTGTTTCGGTGGTGAGAAAGCTCCAGCAGCAAATTTCCATTATTTATGGGACCTCGTGATGCTAATCCGAGCCGCGATACGTGCTGATGGTACGTGTGATTAAGTGATTTGAGGCTGAAGGTTCTTCCTGATCCAACGTCCGCTGCCGCTCGTGTAGCCCTGTCTGCTGAGCCTTACGGGGAAAAAGCTGCGCACGGAGCTTCGCCTGACAGGCGCTCACCGCCGCTAAGCGGGGCGCCAGACGGAGGGATGGATGGCCGAGGGAGGGATGGCAACTCGCAGAGAGAGATAGCGAGGAAGGAAATGAGTGGGAAGGTGCTAGGCTGTGCGTTCGGAGAGGTCTGGTGAGGTGGTGTGTACCGGGTGAAGTGTTTTGGGACCGTGTAAAGTAGGGTGGAAACACAGGAGATAGGGAGAGTCCGGGTAAGATAAATTGGGACTGGGTAAGGTGGGACGAGTCTTGGTACGATGATGTGCGAATGGGTACTGTGAGGTTGCACAGGGTAAGGTGAGGCGAGAGCGGATGAAGTGGGGTGAAGATGGAATGATGTTTGGGGAGCGGTTAGGTGGGGCGGGGGCGGGTGATTGTGGAGGCTGGGCATGGTGATAAGGGGATGCGGGGAAGCGCCGAGGTGGGGGAAGCGAGGCGGGCGAGCAGTGCTTGTATATAGTGCGGGACAAACGGGACGATGACGAGGGGACGGGATGCGCGGGTCTGTGCCCCAGGGCGAGGTGAGACGAATCAGACCGTGGTGTACATAGAGGATTGGAGGACGGTTGTGGGACGTGGCGGGGAGTGGCAGCAAGCGGCGTGCGGGTACTGCGGGGTGAGTGGTACGGAGCGGCGTATTGGGAGTAGAACGGGGTGGGACGGATCGCAACGCGGTAGTCATAGAGCATTGGGAATGGTAGCGGGACGTGGCAGCAAGCGACGAGCGGGTGGGGGCGGACGGAGCGTGGCGAATGCTACGGGATGGGGTGTGTAGTGAGAGGAGAGCCGGGAGGACGGATAGAATGGCGACGGACAGCGTAGAGGGTCGGAGGACAGGAGCGGGGCGGGAAAGCAAAGAGCAGCGCTGGACGAAACGTACGTGGAGAGAAGCGGGCGGCTGGTAACTAGCTGATCTGTGCGGGAGGAAGGAGCGGCGAGCGGGCGCTGCGGGGCCAGTGGCACGTGGCTGGCGACGTAATGTGTGGAGAGCGGGGCGGGGTGCGGCTCGGATCGCGGCGGACGACGCACAGGGTCCGTGGCTTGGGCGCGGGGGAGAGCGGGGTGGAGCGGGGCGGGGCGGGCCGTGTCGGGCGGCGCAGAGCGTCCGAGGATAGAGAGCGTGGCGTGGAGGAGAGCGAGGTGGTGCGGGGAGGCTCGGATCGCGGCGGACGACGCACAGGGTCCGTGGCTTGGGCGCGGGGGAGAGCGGGGCGGAGCGGGGCGGGGCGGGCCGTGTCGGGCGGCGCAGAGCGTCCGAGGATTGGAGCGGGGTGCGGCGGGGCGAGGGAAGGGCGGGCGCGCAGCCGTCGGCGGCTGACAGGCGCTGACTGACGCGTGAGTGGCGCGCGGCGACGCTATCTGGCTTAAGCGCCCGCCCAGCTGCCCCTCGGCTGCCCAGCTGCCCCGGCGCAGCGGACCCTCCTCCGCCCGCCACGGCCTCAGAAGCCTCCGATTTTAAAAGAAGAAACAGCCTCGAGACGGCCGCTTCGACTACTCGAGAAGTTCCTACTCGCCCTGCAAAAGGGATGCGGATGTACCGTAATTGATGAAATGCGAGAAAATAATGGATGGTGCTTTAAGATCGTAATGATAATGAGACATTAAAAAAGCTGGAAAAATTACAATTTTCACATTTTTCCTTCCCCGTCTTTGTAAAACCTTGTAACTAAAGTAACGCTTCTCCTGAGTAAGTATTTTGAATCCCGCTTCTCCTGAGTTTAATAGACGTACACATTGGTGAGCACGACCTAAAACAGGAGGGGTAACATCATTTCTGGATCGCTTTATTTAGTTTTTGAAGGCTAATATAGTGGAGTCATATCTTGGCAATGAATCGTTCTCATTATCAGGTGTCTATTCCGTCAGGTGAAGGTAAATTTGTAGGCGATAGTCATGAGTTCCAATTCGGGATGAACATTCACATTTCAGTCATGAACGACATACGTAGGTTGAAGTAAAAGAGTTAACTAAAGACGTTTATGTATCCACGCAACACCAAACGATTATTTGAGAATAGAAAATAAACACTTAAAACTGAGCAGGTATCTTATTTTGATAAGACCCGTGATTCATATGAATCATTCACGAAGAATTCAGACAAGTTGATATTCATATTCAAATCGGAATTCTCCTCCCGCTTTCTTTCCTTTCCGCTCAAGGCGACGTGTCTGCCAACACTCCTCCGCTGGCTGCTTGGTCGCCGCCGCGCCCGTGCCGGACCCTCGCGGTGCCGCCCTTGGTGACTCACGCCGGCGCGCGTGCCTGCACGCGAGCCCAAACCTCACGCACTCGCGGACACTCGAGCGTCCGCGGCGTCTGCGCATGTCCGCGGAGACATCTCCTTTATTTAGTTCCAACGCCGACACTAGACTCATGGATGTTCTCAAGTGCACGTGCAGTTTTCTGTTGAGTCTTCGACGTGTTCCCGACACGCATGGGCGTCACCAGTACTTAACTAAAAGAGGGGGACGATTCAGTAGATAAGATACAGATTTCCGAGGAATCTCCTCCAGTGTATCCGATTCAACGAAATTCTGGGGGGGGGGGTCCTCTACGTCTCCCACCGTCTTAGACGGCTCAGAGCGTCAATCGATGCCACTGTAGTGCTTCAGATTGGGAGGTCCTAAGATTCGATTCCCTTCAATGGTAGGGTTTTCGACACCAGCTACGTAGCGAAGTCGAGCTATCTGGAGCAGAATTCTAGCGCCCGGCTGCTCCGATTAGTAATTGTCCATGTTTTTTCCGATCAGCGCCAGGCGAATGCCGGAGCAGTTCCCTAACAAACGGGTCAAGTATCGCGTGCCATCTATCTTTCATCTTCATAGTCCTATCTTCACCCGTTACTGAACACTCCTACAATTTACACTACCACACGTGTTAGGAGACCAGTGAGGGAGCTTACAGCTTGTCGCGGCTGGGACGATGCCGCGGTGGTGGGAGATACCTGGCTGGGAAAGTCCCGCAAAGCGATGAATAGGTCAGCGCCGGATCTCTCCATCCATCAGTGGAAGGTCCCCGCCATCTCCAGCAATAAAATCCTGCACTACACTTACTGTACTAATAACCTTATCATTTGTCGTGGTCGGAAACAATAATCAATCAATGAAACCCACGTTCCCCCATACCGACATGTAGTATGTGTGTTGTTCGAATGTGAGATGTAGTTTCTGACGTGTTGGAACGTGGGGGCAATCCTATTTTAACCAGGACCGAAGAATACTTTTATCAGAATTTGTAATAGATTAAAGCTGGTAGTTGTAATCAACGTACATTTTTCCATACGTTTTTATATGGAAAATCATATAAAAGACGTAAACTTACAGTTCATTGAAAGGAAGCAGCAAAAGTACAAAAATTGTCAAGTACAGTACTGTAAGAATACAAATTAATATCAAGAATATAACTTAGTTTTTTATATTGATATAATTTGTCCGTAAATGAATGATGCTTTCAGTACTTACTGTACGTGAAATCCATTGTTTTCCATGAACAAAAATATTGAAAAAAAGTGTAATTGAAAACCATACCCCTAATGTGTACGCAGACTGATAGCAACAGGTGCGTCATATTGCAACAAAAACATCCAAAGCGTTCTGCAGCTGCGAGCTGTAATTAATCTCTGTCTCATTTAGAACCAAAAAGCAACCATATTCTTAATTAGCGAAGGAATAATGTAAAAAGTATCATTAATTATTTCTTAATATTTTCAAATGCTTGACGCACGTTTATGCAGTCTTACGGTGGTTAGTGTATAAAGGCAAAATCCAAATATTCCTTAAGTTTCAAATGCATATTAACAGTCGCTCAAAACGAAAACTATTATTACAAAAACACACTGTTTTGGCATTCATTGTAGTTGACAGGCAGAATTCAAGAAACTTGTATTTGTAGTCCCTTCAAATTGTTTTGTAGAAGCATCTTCTGTAATGTAACGATTCCGAGAACGAACATAACTTGGAACAAGGCGAGGAAGAAGAATACAGAAGAAGATCATACGAACATTAAGTACTAATAATTTAATAATGAACTTTTAGATTCGAGGGAGAAAAAAAGTGCGGTATTACTTTAGTTCTGCTTTGCGAAACATCTTTTCGAACTCGAAAGTATTGTAACTACTTTTAGTCTTTCAGTATATTTAGTGTCTTCTTTGATTCTGATTGAATACTGTGTTTACGAGATAACACTGTCGTTTAGTTCCGAATTTTTATAATTGCGATTTATGTATACAAATTTTAAATTATATAGTATTTGTCTTGTAAAAATATTATTTTTTCAATGTTTGTAATATTAAATGTATTTATTATTTAATGTTTTAAATTGTTAAGACTGATGTGAAATATAGTAAAAATGTAAATTTCATTACAATGTAAAATTGTAGAAGAGCTTTTGATCGCTTGTGAGAATGCAGTTGCACAGGGATTTAAAATAAATAAATAAATAAATAGATAAATAAAATTGAAATTAGTTTGTGTGTGTGTTTTGCCCATTAGACTCTTATATTTTCCCCATGAAATTGAAATTAGTCCTCGTGTTATTAACATTATCCATATTTAATTGAAATGTGAAATTTTAATTTATTTTTCAATCAATTTATAATCAAAATTTGAAATGTTTTCAATATTGAAATATCAAATATCAACTTCTCAAATTCTCGCTCTTTGCTGAATTCTTACCCAAGAGCAAATGAGTATGTAAAAGGAAAACAGTTTTGTACTACCAATCTTTAATTATCAGTTCTGTGGATATGTGACACTTTGTAGAAACTAGAAACCTAGTAATAGTGTTCAAAGTGCCTCTTCAATTTTTGACAAATTTAATGGAAAAAATTTATTGTAATTCTGCAAGCTTATACCATAAAGATGGCTGAAACATTCACTACCTTTGAACTTCACTTTCGTCGGGCTGCAGATCATCGGATTGAAGATAATAATAAATGGCAAATGTTACATCGAACAAGTTTCATGCGTTTACTCCCTTGCGCTAAGAAAGCAGTGTTGTGTGTTTAATCGAGGACATCGTGTTCGTTTCCGCCTTCAAACTTTTGAATCGAGCAAAACATTAAGATCGAAGAAACGAGCGATTAAATTTAAGCATAGGAGTGATTTGAACGCCTTTGATCGGAACGAAGCTGTGTTCTATAATGATTGCTTTTCTTTTGTCTGCGGAAGGAACAGTAGAAAAAACCCACTATATTCAAACGTTTTATAAACATAATCTGTGTACTAACACAATGTGCATTGCAATAATTAAGCATACAACTTTGGATAAACGCTTTTCAATGCTGTCTTTTGTTTTGTTTGTTGTCGCGTTTATTCGTTTGGATTGAATGATAATCTGAATTTGCTAATGCGTTGGGTATTACGAGAGTAGACGACGAACGCCCAAGGTTGTTGATGTTCTTCGCGGAAACCGAAAGATTGCAACCTTGCTTTTCTACAGACCGATCGTAACCTGTACAGTAATTTACTATTTTTGTTTCGTAAGTGCATGCTCATTCGGATAAACAAGAAAATTAATATAGAATCTGGCTACTCATTTTTTTCTCTCTCCTCCCCGTGCCGGTCGCTCCCACTACCCATCGGGCAGTGTCCATTTCCACCAGTATCCATTTTTAGCCGACTTTAAAACCCGTTCTTCCGCCTAAGCACGTGCGTCCCTTGCGGTTCGCAAGTCACGTTTCGAGCGGTGCTAATCGCCGCCGCCGCCGCCGCCAGCGTCGCGAGGCGTCGCGAGGCGTCGCGAGGTGTCGTAAGGTTACAAAGGCCACAAAGGCGGCGTTGTCGGGCGTCGCGAGGCGTTGAAAAGCACCTCTCAAACCATTGCAAATGTCAGGGTGCGGATGTCTCGAGGGACGAATTTTTTAAATTTATTTATATTTGTACGTCTTGATTATGCCCGAAATTCGAAGATATCCAAGAAAGGGAGCCGATGGGCTGAATATGTAACAACCATCAAGTTATTGTGTTCAACTGATATAAACCGGCGAGATGCCATAACTTCAAAAGTTGATAAAGTGGTTGTCATTATGATTCATGTATACATGTGACAGTGATAATCGTGATTAGAAGTATCAAACTTATCGATATTTAGAATTTAAAATATGGACAATGGATGTTTTTTTCTGTTAGTATCGGTTTTGATAATTGGATGGAAACATGTGGAGTGTGACCACGCGGGTGAGGCTTTAGTCATCTGGCGCCCTACTCCTGCTGCCTGCGCACGAAAATGGTACAGTTTGTTATTGGAAATACTTGATATTCCATACCACCATAAATCAAAATATGTTTTTGTTGATATCGATATCGAATACCGTGCCGATTCAGGATCGCCCAGACACGTTATCGCGCTGTGCCTCCCGCCTCTGCATACGTTTGGTATGCATGAATATTAACAATGTATAGAGTTTACTTCTGAGATCGATCAGGTGATAAGATGATCTTATCACATCTAGTGCAGACCAAACACCTATTCAGTTTTTAAATGCCTTGTTTATTTCCAATATGTTCAATTTAAAGGACAGTGGGCAAATTAGTTTACATATGAGTTCATACTCTTCTCTGTCACGACGAGTCAAACTCTTTTGTTGTCAAAAGGGTCCTTTCCGACGTGCGGGCTACCAAACGTCGCATCGAATAAGCATGGGGAAGGCGTGGCCTCGCGTCATGTAACGTGAGCTGCATCATCAGCTGCTCTGGCCGCCTCCTCTTCGATATCCCACGCTATGGATATTCGGCCATTCTGTAGTAGATACCGCGAGCGAGATTGGGCCTAGTACGTCCTTTGTTGAGGTCCCTATTACTGAAGTCCTGGCGAGGAAATTGAAATCTCCCGTCTATTAATAGGTGCCCAGATTTTCGACACTCACGTCTTTAGTCCTATGGGGAGCGCAGTGAAGAGGCGCGTTGGGATAGGAATGCGGCATCGGCAACAAAATATCGTTTCAAAATTCCCGATGTTCAAACTTAAAGTTCAGTGTTAATAATACATCGCTCCGAAATCATCGATGTTTATATGAAACGTCGTTGTTTATATAAGTGGTTTAGTAACCTCCAACATTTACGTTCTGCGAAGAAGAATTTAATTTGTCAGGGATTGTATTTGTTAGTTTATAATTAAGATTTAACTGTCAAAACAAACTAAAAACAGTGAGAATAACTAAGAAAACTGAGCCTCAAACCCCGAGTAGTCGCATTCATCTCACGGGGTCTACGCTTCCTCAGTTCGTCGTAGAAGGATGAGAAAAGAAGGGGAAAGCCCTACGTCTACTGCGCATGCGTTCACTGCCTCTCTCATGAAATACGAGGAAAGGCCGAGGAAATGCCAGGGAATCGGCGTCATCTCTCGAGGGATCGATAGTCGTTTCGATGAAGGTAGTACGAACAGCATTCGTTTCGTTCGAACACATGAAGTGATAGTTGAGAAACGACTGGACCCCCATACGTTGTGAGTGGTGCTCCATTCGTCTCTGGTACCAACCTGGAAAGTTTGTAGTTCTAAGCTGGCAGAGCGGCTCCACTCAAAGGGGGAGGCGTTTCCGGAGAAGCTTTGCGTCCCCGCATATCCGGACGCCAGCCTGACGGCGCCTTAATGCGACGCGAAGGAGATGAGAATAAACCTAAGCGGTGTAAATCGCCTTGGGGCATGAAATTCCCCCTGGTGCTACACTTCGATGTATTTAAATAATGGCGCGTGACGTTTAATCAGCTGTTACAGTGCCATTGTAAATGAATCGAAGTACAAACCAAGTACAATCGAGCTTGTCTGTTGGCACGAAACTCGACATGAGAAAGAATAATTCGCCGATTCCCGGAGGCCGAGATCGCTAAGCTAGTGGTGTCGTAGAGATCTCGAACCGCAGGATCTCGGGTTCGAGTCCCGCATCGGGCATGGTTGTATGTGTTCGTCCTTTCACCCCCTATCATCACCATATCATGTCATCTTCATTTACCATAACGCTAAAAAACAATAGGGAGTTTTTGCCCTCTCGAACGTGAAGCACTATCGATCTTCTGCTCATGCGCAGTTCCAGTTTCGCATTACTGTAGCCCATCTGCGCATGCGCAGAAGATCGATAATGCTTCGCGTTTGAAGGTGCAAAAACTCTAATAGTGATCGCTAACGACCTAGACGTTGATGCGACCTTAAATAACAAAAAAAAATCTTGTGATTGGGTACCGAGGTAATTGGGTATGTGGCGTCGGTGGCGTAGCGGTTAGCGTAACGGACTGTTATACCCAAGTTCGCGGGTTCAAACCCGGGCGAAAAAATCCTTCGTACGCCTTCCTTCGGAGGGGAAGTAAAGTCGGCTGTCCCATGTTAGTAGATTTACTGCATGTAAAAGATCTCAAGCCTAAATGAAGTCTCTGAGCTAAATTCAAATCGCCTGTTTCGTCGCCCAAGGAATACCTTCTTTCTCCGCCAGGTGGTAAATAAGCGTAACGAAATTTGCGTGGTCAGACGGAAGAGCGGGCCTCATGGCCTGAGTCTCGCCACCTAAAACAAGGCATTAATTCAATTCAATTCAGGTAATGCTGATGTCGATGTGCTATCGCCTCGGTGCGGCGGGGGCGTGGTCGCGCGAGGCGTGACGCGGCCACGTGCGCCCGCCGCCGCCGCCTCCGCCTCCGCGTGCGCGCCGAGGCCGTTAGTTGGTGGCGGCGCGCTGCCCCCGCCTGTCACGAAGCAGGCCGCACCGCCTCGCGCCGCGCCGCGCCGACACGACGCCAACGCCGAATAGATTGCGCACGCGCGCCTACCTCGCCGCCGCTTATGCGAGCGCTTTTACTTTCCGCGCCCGGGGTGCAACTGCCGCTGGCGGAGCGAACGTGGCAAACGGGGCGTAGCGTAATAAATAAGCAAACAAATAAATAAATAAAATAAAAGACCGAAGCAGGAATCGTCGAGAGACGAGTACTGCGACGAATTTTAGAACCAATTCAAGAAGTGAAACGAAATACGACGAGATCAATAGTTTTCCTTCCAGGAGGAATCAATGCTATTTTGCTAAAAAATAAGTAATTATTCTTTAATGTAATGTGAAATGTAATTACAGGTGTATTTAATTTAAGAAATGCAAAAGGAAATTGAAACATGAAAGTGTGCACCACACTGGACTTTATGAAGGGGACTCAGGGTAATGAAAATGTATATCTTCTTTCATCACTATGGCTTTTATTGTGGAATTTCTGAAAGAATTAATTGTAAAACTAACATTTAAGTTATTTAAATTAATAGATTTGTTTACTTCATTACTGCGAACTTTTTATTTTTAAAGTTCTTCATCTTAGCCTATAGTTAAGATTTTGCGTAGTTAAAGCGGCAGAAAAGGTATATTACTAAGCGCAGCCTCACTGCAGATGCTCAAGGCCTTTGGCAGCGAGGCTTTGGCAGAAAATAACTGCATTTCCGGATCGCGAGGCGTTTGCATCGGTACCGTTTGTGGGAGGGGAATTTAGAAGAACTGTAGAAATCAGCGAAAGGATAAGGGCAAGATTTTAGTTTTTCTAAAGGAGAAAATTATAATCCAACGTGATTGAAACATTCGAGAAGTTATAAATAGGTTTGTTTATGAATTATATTAGCTTAAATAGGGGATACGTTTTCTTAAGTAAAGATGTAAATAATTGTATAATTTGTTTAGAAATTTGGTTGTACTTTAATTTTTATACTAAAATACTAATGATACCCACAGCCAGGTTAAAAGGTAATTAAAACGATTGCCAAGTTTATAACAAGTTTTTAATGCTAAAAACATTGAGTAATCCATTGTATTTAAAACCAGATTGCAGTATAGTAGGCAACCATATTGAATATTCAGACACTGTAATTGTGATGAATGTAAATTATTAATTTTGGGGGTTTATTTGATATTATTGGCCTGGATTTGCATGTCATATTTTTCTTCTTTTAAAGAAGCAAATAGGTTTTTTATTATGTGTGGTGCTTCTTTTGTATCTTTTTTGGTAGATTTTGAGAATTTTACAGATAATAAGAGGTGTTTGGTCTCATAATTGGAGTCAATGGTTAAAGAGTTTCTCTTTCCCTAATCCTCAAGGTCAAACCCTGACATTTTATAATTAGTGCCTTGGATTTTGTCAGTGGGGGATATGTACCAAGTAGAAGCATGCTGTACTCCTTAAATACACTGAATAGGGGGGTGCGGAGTAATAACAAGTGGCCACCGTCCAGGTGATGCGACTATTTTTCCCGAAGTGGGGATTGGTCGTAGATCTGATAGTAAGGAGGACAAGAGAGGGGAGGCCGCTATGTGTTAATAAATTATTTTATTACGTAGAAATTAACTACATCAATTAATTATAGGTAGTCCTGAAATGTTCCATAGAAAATTAAATAAGAATATCCTTCTTTTAAAATGTGTATGTTACCTTTTTTACATTTTGTTTCTATGATACTTAAAATGTGCAAGTTTTTTTAAGTAAACGTAAGCAAACTATATTCAAATCGTATATTATTGATTTACGATAGGTAAATCAATAATAAAAGCGTTTCAAATTTTTAGTAAAATGGAAAATCTAAAACTGAATTTAATTGGAATTTATATATTAACAGTTTGTGGATGGGATTCGATAAATACTTCCTTGAATACTTCCGGCTTTCCACAATTTGTTTGTTAATAGTAGACTAGCTGATGATGAAATTCTCAGCTTTCTAGTATAAAACAGGAGAAACTCGTTTAGTTATTTTATTTAGAAATGCGCCATTGCCTATGTTGTTATTGCAGTTACCTTCAGTTCGTACGGTTATTGCTTAAGAGAAAGGCGTATGTGACCTTGTCTAGGTGCAACTTATCTAGGAGTTTTATCACCGTCACATTTATAGACCATTGAGTTGCATTCCAGCAACTATTTCTGTATTCAGAAGTTGTTCTACAACACGAAAAATATCAGTTATTCTTTAAACAAAGAATACAAATACTCTTGTAAAAAAGTATAACACGTGCGAAATGCATATGCTGTCTACTGTGCTAACTACAAGCGTCCTTCGAAATGCAAAATGAACTTATTTATGTCACGAACTTAAGATGACTTAGAAAATATCTTGTCTGCATTCAAAAGGTGTTGAAATATTCAGTTAGCTTCTCTCTAAAGCATTTAAAATACGTAGAGCACACATGCGAAAAGTCCAAAGGTAAATGCGTATTTTGTTTCATTTTTTTTTCTCTTTTGGTCGGACATCGCGGACAAATGTACTGAGAAAAAATTAAAAACGCCCAACAACGTTAGCATAGTTGGAATGAACGTGTTTGATAAAAACAGGGAAATATTAGATTGAACTGATATCTGATGAAATGAATCGAGTGTGCAATTACGTGATAAACGTCCACTATGTTACGACAAACAGAATACCTTTGGGCTATTGGTTCTTTCTTGGCTACATTTCGATTTGTTTAGAGCTTCATTTGACAGACCATCAGCTGTTACAATGTCATCCAATCAGGTAGCTTACACGTCACACTACAGTATGGTGACGTTCAACCTCCCGATTGGATGACAGCTGATTTACGCTAACTGAACCTATGTTTAGATCCAAGTATAACTACCTCTATACTGCGATTTTTCTACGGAAGGACTCTCAAGGTCACTCAAATCCCATCTTCGCGATGGAATATGTCACGGCATTTCGCAGTCTTTCTCAGTCGTTCCGCTAGATTTCGCACGATCGCGACCGTATGAAGCAGTGCTTGCGATCATGCGACTTCTACCGGCAAGACCGAGAAAAGACGCGAAATGCCGTGACATATTCCATCGCGAAGATGGGATTTGAGTTACCTTGAGAGTCCTTCCTAGAAAAATCGCAGTATAGGCACCATTCAGTAGTGTGCTGGCTGCAAACAAGTATTTATTGAGTGACACTCAATGCATCACAATATATCAAGGGTCAGGAGCATGCCTCCGTCACCTGGATTGGGCCACGTCGATGTGAGGGTGAGAGAGCTGCCGCTCCGCGCAGGCGGCGGGGGGCGTGGCTGCCTCGCCACTCGCGCCCGCGTCGACCTGTCACCGTCCCATCGGGCGATGACGTCCATGACGGGGAGAGAGCGAGGTCGATGGCAAAACTGAAGGCGGAGGTGGCTGAGGTCGTCACGGCGTTGGTGGTGGCGATTTTGTTCAAGGAGCTGCAGTAGAAGAAAGCGGGGATGTAGGTGGCGGAAATGCAGAACGATGACGAAAAGCAGGAAAGCGTGGGAGAGAAAAAGAGGAACGACAATGTAGACTGGAGATACAAGCAAGTAAACCAGGAAGAGGTGAATGAATAAATGTGGAGACGTGATGATGGCGGAAGATGATTTCGAGGATGAAGAGGAGAAAGAATAGGACACGCAGATGCCACGACTAAGGAAGAGGAGGTGGTCAGGTAATGGACTGCCAAGATCGGGAGAAAAATTCCTTCGTCGAAATGGCGTTGCGGAAAAGGAGTTGCAGAATTTTGGAAAAAGAAAACGATAGGGGTGGATGATGGGATGTATTTGGGAATAGGTGTGAGAGCAGTGTGGAGAATGAAGAAAAAACTTTTTTTACTAATTTTTTGAATTAAGAAAAGTTCTGCGAAAATTATCCCAAAACTAAGGGCAAGCATTTATCTCCCACAATGCTAGCCAAGGAAAAATTTTAAAATACTCGATTGTAAGGTTAAAAATATATGCTTACGTTTAACACGTAAATTTTGAACAACGTAGTGATGAGAATAATGTTAGAGACAATTTTAGTTTCTTTCAGTATAGACTGCGCCGTCGATAGTGCATGTATCTAAAGTGCAACAAGTAGTTGCATGCCCTGCTTGTGCTCATCGAAGAACCAAATTTCACTTCGGACACACAGGAATTCGTTAACAATGTGAAGTCACGAAGATTAAAGGAATTAGAGGCATCGCGTTTTCCTGCTTGGGTGACTAACTAGGAACCCGGGAATGTAACGGCGCCTAGGCCAATTACCCATTACGGGATACACAATGGATGAAAGATAGTTTTTGCACGCCATAGCGGACAGCACAATCAATCTTCTACGCATGCGCAGTTCAAGTTTCGCGGCACTTTTGTGCATCTGCGCATGCGCAGAAGATCGAGAGTACTTACCGTTCGAGGTGGCAAAAACTCGCTAAATACTAATACAAAATACGTTAATAAAGGAATGCGACGTAAAAAAGGAATAAATATACTTTATGTTCTCGAAGACGTTGGGGGGGGGGAGGGGGCGCACCCCCCACCACAACGCGTGTGGTGAAAGCGTGTGGCCGTGAACCCGCCGAGGTCTTGCAGGGCGGCCGGCGCGGCGCGGCGCGGCGCGGCTGTTGCGTCAGGCTGTTTCCTGGCAGCGAAAGGCGCTCTACCGCCTCACCCACGCAAGCCCTCTTTGCCGTCTGCCTATCTTTTATTGTGCGCTGCGGTGCCTCTCTGATGCAAATGGGCGAGCGGGCTCCGCCGGAGGCCTCAGACACGAGGCTTACCGACGCGCCAGATGGACGAGATTTTTTCCAGCGATGCCGCTTTTACACACGTCAAAATACGTTTGAGTGGCTGATTGATTAGTGATTCCGGGCGCGTTAACTGCTAAGGTCATTCTCCCTGTAAATGCATTGCATTTTTTTATCGCGGGAGGGGACGGTGACCTTCCTGCGACCGCTGGCTGGTGAGATCGGCGTCGAACTACATGGACTTGAGGGGATTTTCCCCAACGAGGCATCTCCCACCAGTGTGGCACCTCCCCAGCCGGGACAAGCTCCAAGCTCCTGACTGGTCTCCCGACGTGTGCTGCGGTGTAGTTGATGTGCGTGTCGTGGGGAAAGGGCTAGGAAGAGGAAGGAAAGATCGCGAGCGATTTGTGGCCGGTTTGTTACGGTACTGCTCCGCCATTCCTCTGGTGTTGATCGGTGAAACCATTAAAAACTACCGATCAGAGAAGCCGACCCCTAGCCACCTCCTCCAGACAGTAGTTGAATTCTACCTAGCTATGAAGCTAGTGTCGGAAGTCTGGTGAATACGGAAAAGGCAGCTAAAATGCCTGTGGTCGCTACAAACTATCTTTACATTTGCACTTTCTTTCACATAATGCGTTTCTTACCTACAAAGTCGAGGTTTCAATAAACAGCAGACAAATTGGAGGAATAAACATGAAACATATTTTAAAAAATGCAAAATTATTGTCTGTTACAGATTGTTAGATATATATTCTAAGAGTGTAGTCAAATTTACACACATTTCTCTATCTGCCACTGTGGCAAGTCAGATTTTCAACCCACGCGCCTGCCTCAATAAAACGCACGTTTACCCTCCATCGAACTCTACATGGAGTGTTCTTTGTTAGTGTTCCTGTCACACACAGGCTCAGCGGTAATGCTGTCACGTTTGAGGGCGTGGCTGCAACGTGGCCAACAGATGCTTTGCCACCTGCACTCCTCGATGATGCATTTTATCTTCAGACCATCAAAGCCAATCTACAAGCGATGTGAAAAATTCGCGATTGATTTTAGTATTTGCTTTCGATTGGTCCAACAATCGTGATAAATTTCAGAGTTAAAACTTAGCAGTTTTAAAAATATGTTCAAAGGGTACTGATGAGAAATAACCGTAACTCGGCTTAAGTTGCATTGTATTTTCTGTAAATTCATGTTTACATACTATGTTAATAAACAAAATATGCTGGGATAAAATATGCTCACTTTTTATTTGGATGTGCGAATCAGGATGTTATACATATGAATATAAAGCCTAGAAGATGTAATATGGAGACAGAATTTCACTTGATTCTTTTAAGAACATTAAAAAAGTCGCCGGAAAAAGAATTTCCGTTCATAAGAACGTGAAATTCTCAATTGCATCGGTAAATTATGACATTATTCAAGGGAAATACGTCAAGAATAAGAATAGATTTGACGCGAGTCACGTGGTATGCCTCGTGAAGAGACAGGAAACGTTGAAGTCACTGGAGGTGTGTTCACTGAAACAATGGAACTCAAATTATTTCCAATTAATATTGGAGGAAAAACTTTTGCAGAGTCACAAGCGTCAGTTTAACAGGTAACAAAGATATGATGAATCATCGAAGTCAGGAAATCAGTCCGAAGTTGTGGAATTGTGTATGAAATTATTACTTATGTGACAGCATGGGTTTCATGACAGCAATTTTTATTACTTCTTAGGACATTTAGGTTTCGTGTCGCATTTTTAAGGTAATATTAATATTGATAGTGTATTTAAAGCTCTTCGTGTTTTCTGAGATGTGAAAATGACAAAAGAGCAAAAGCGAGTTGATAGCCTTATGCCCGAAAGATCTCTGGCGCTTGCGTACATCTTCCTTTATATCGGTGAAGAAATTTTTAATACATCATAAAATTTTGCCATCTTAAATGTCGGGAACAAACCTCAGGATTCAGGTCATGTAGTATTGATGATGACTCAGGTTGCAGAAATACAATTCCGCAAAAAAATATGAATGTGTAAGGAAAGGGATGCGAAAAAATTGTAATATCAAAAGAGATGTACAAGAGTTTTCCTAGCAGGCTATACCTAATCTCTAGTACATCGATAAAGAGAATTTCGAGAGCACTTACATTTCTGAAATACATATCTATTTTTTCAATATCAGCTACCTTTACATAATCGAGTCATTACATCGAAATACTGTTGTTGGAATTGTCGAGCTTTAAATAATACGGGCTGCCCTATGGTCTATTCTTCTCCGATATTTGCCACCAGGTACCGTTACATAGGACTGACGTTTTCAACCGTTACTGGTGTCGTTTACCTGGTCAAGTGATTACGAGATCTTATAAGGCGAGAATTGTCGGGAGATTCCATTCATGAGGCCGGGTACATTCCCAAAGCGTGTCATATCTTTCAGCATTTGTTTCTGTTCCCCCTTCCAATTTCAGAAATCGTGGGCTGCAGTGTGACCCCGCGTAACCTTCACTGCTTGACCCACTGCTCGACAATTGCGCGTGCTCCCACGCCGTAGAGCGGACGATAATTCCCCCGCGGGGTTGGCGTAAGTTAGCGCATCCGCCCGCCAGGGGCGCTGGCGGCGAATCCGGGCGAGCACGAGGCCCGCGCGTGGGTGGCGCGAAATGAGGCGAGCGACGTGGGACGCGGGACGTGGGACGTGGGAGCGGCCGCGGGGGGGGGTAGGGCCGACGGGGACGGGCCGCTATTAAGCATTCTGACGGCAGCCGCCGCCGCCATCGCCCCCGCAGAGGTTGCGATCCGCCTCATTACGCACAGATGGTTTTGGTGCGCAGTTTGTTTGAGGGGAAATGTGAATGATGTTATGGTCGCGATGAAGTCGCTGGAAATGTCACTGAAAAAATCACGTGTTGCTCCTGAAGGCTTTTTTATTTGGAGGTTAGATTAACGTTCGATGATAATGCCCTGGAATCTCGTTATCTCAAATCGAGTAACGTAGGTTCCCCTGTATTGC
>JAHLJT010008756.1:10295996-10314941 GCA_031308135.1 Acheta domesticus
GGTCAATAGTCTCCGGGAGTCTGGGAATTCACCTTTTATCAGGACACGCCATTGAGTATATTAGCGCATGTAGTAGTAAGATCGCTTTTAAAAATTCATGGACTGGTACTACAGCCCTACAACTTTACAAAGCACTGCTGGGTAAGTGAGAAAAGTAGGTGAAGAAAATGTTCATCTTGCAGTTATCATCCGCCTGAGAAGGTAATGCGAATTCACAGGGGAATGCTGGGATTGTCCACCCCTGAGAGCTTAATGTCCCCTTCTGGAACATCAAGCATTTGTCCCTACCAAGAACATATCCATTTCTAGGTAACACATTTAAGATTTCCACTTTTTATAAATTAAAGAAATTTAAGGAAATTTGCCTCAGTTCATCCTGTCCTCCACATACAATCTTACGAGTGGGCGATGTGTTCCTCCTATTGGCCGTCGTCCAGGAAATCTCTGTCGTTCCTAAGATTAAGCGCCATTGGAGGTATAACAGCTTACAGCTGGAATATTACCCTGGAACTAACAGAGAATGCTTTATAATTTATTATGCTCATTTACATATACTAGATTCATACATGTGAGCAAATGCTTTCGGTGCGCCACTTTCATATGCGGTATAGTAAGGAATTTCATTCTTAAATAAAATCATTCGAATATAATCTGTGTCATAACATTTTTTGAGGATAAGTGAATATTTTTAACAACTTTGTACAATACAATGGATTTGCTAGGTACATATACAATACAAGGTGTACACAATACAAAGTGTGTGTAATAAATACATACTATGCACTTCCCTGTGTCTCTCTACTATGCTGATCCTTTCACCTTTTTCTCAAATTTTCACCTCTTCTTATCCTGAATATTCCTCCTTTCCCAAGTGTTTCTTCCTCAAATATGAGAATCTCTCTAATATGTATTCCCAGTCTTCCTCTCCTAACTCACAGATTCTACATTTAGCTTGTATCTATGCTTCGTTTTCGTAACCTATATTTTACTGTCCTCCTTCTGCTTTCCTTATTTTTCTTGCTTTTTCTTCTTGCTTTCCTTACTTTCCTTTAAATAATTAGGAATATCATCCAACTGAAAAATTTTATACCATTTGTTATAAGATGAGTTCTTATCTTTTTCGCAATCTTCCTGCAATAACTGATCTTATCCCTTTGAATCAATTCCTTATTTAAATCTTTCCCTTCTCTTAATCTTTCGAAAACGAAAGTTACGTTATAATTTCGAAAGAGTCCTGGGATGATAAGAACATTCGAGAGACATTGTTAGCCATTTGCTACGCCCCTCATGTGAGAGCATTTGTTCCAAGTTGCCTGTTTAGTTGCTTCGTTCCTCAAGCAGCGTTATCTATGGCAGCGGCGCCACCACCCACACTTCGGAGTCGCCGGGGGCGGGGGCGGCGCGCGCTCGGCCATTGTCTGGCGGCCGCTCTCCAAGATGGATGCGTTGCCGCCCCGCCGCCGCCGCCGCCGGCGGGCCTTTGTACGCCGAAAGTGCTGGCGCCACCGGCCGCAGGGGGTGGGGGAGGAGGCGGGCGATCACCACCGCAGGCGGAGGCTCGCCAGGGGCAACAAGGGATAGCTTATCTGCAGCGGGAAGAAACAAACAAACAGCTAATTTGGAGGCTGATTTGCATATAGGGCAGTACTACTCGTAGTGGCATATCTGTTTTCAACGGTTCACCATCCCCTTTCCCATGTGTTCTGTACAC
Source organism: Acheta domesticus (assembly GCA_031308135.1). Classification (NCBI taxonomy): domain Eukaryota; kingdom Metazoa; phylum Arthropoda; class Insecta; order Orthoptera; family Gryllidae; genus Acheta; species Acheta domesticus. The sequence goes on from JAHLJT010008756.1 coordinate 10,297,708, forward strand.
TTTGGAAACTGCCTGAGCCACATCTCATCATCCATTAATATATGTCGGTCATAGTTACCTGTTTGTTTGCCAATGGGATACTTCTCCCGCAGAACATTTTTCCTAGTCCAATGGGAAATTGTTATAAAGCAGGCTCTTTACAGATAGTTTAGTACTTGAAACTTCCAACAGGTCATAAGAATGCTCTTTAACTCGAGTAGGACTGCTGTCTAACTCAGTTAGTCACACTGAGTTATACTCTGTCAGTCATTACAGTTACTGACCTAGTTACCATCCCAATACCATTGGGACATTACAAATATCAAAAACCATCATTGGGACATACATGTCTCACCGACCTCATAACCCAACATTTTTAGCTCGCACGTTAGCTGAGATGCACTTCTTGAATACAGGTGTTTTCCAACCAGAAAAAAATTGCAGAGAAGGCATTGCTTCAGCATTCACCTGGGATGAATTGGATGAGGAGAAAGAACAGAAAGAGCCCATTAGTGTAACCAACCTTCAATTTTAATCTGAATGGTTGCATTGTCTCATCCAGGTCCTTTGCTGGTGACGACTTTCCGTCTCCTTGGCAACTGCAGCGGGGTCAGCGAGGCTTCAGATGCGCGCTCATAGATTACTACGCTAAGGTACCCGATAGCAATTGTCCAGATTTCATGTTTCTAACACATGGGACAAGCCTGGTGGTTCAGTAGTCTTCGCCAGTTGAATAAGACAATACCTTTGGACAAGAGCGATTCGAACCATCGAGTATCATTAGGTGTTGAAACTGGAATGTTGCTGGTTCTTGCGGCGTAAACCACTGGGACAATTCCTTTGGAATGCTACACTGACAACAAAATATCGATGTTTCAAAACTTGGCTGTTCAAAATTAGAACACGAAGATTTTCGGAAACAAAACATCTTTGCTAAAAATATCTATACGTTTAAAAATCAATATTTTTAAAACTATTTCTCACCTGCAAATTTCGCGTTGGAGGAGGAGGAGGTTCATTGGTCAGTTATAGTTAACAAAAACGTTTTTAAAACGACGACATCGCTGTCGCGTCCTTCGGACCCCACTCGACTCCCGCGACTCGGTAGTCGCCAGAGTCTCTGGTGTTTTGATTTCCTTTATGGTCGGGCGTGTGGCCTCGTTAAGTGTTCTCAAAGTTGCGTAGCCCGGATGGCCTTTGGCGTACTACGAGTATATCCATCACCATCTTCACACCTCTCCTTCGCCTTTCTCTAGATCTAGTACCTTGACAGCCTACGGATATTATGACACATCAATGCCTCCTTCCTGATTCATCTGTCTCTCTCCTTTTCGTCTATTACCCCTCGCTCTCTTGATCTTTCTTTATCCCTTATTTACTGTGACTTGTTCTTTTCCTTTGCGTGTCATATTATTTCTGTTCTATTCCGCTCTGTCTCTTCCATTCCCGTTGTTTCTCATCCTTCTCTTTCATTTTCTCTTGGTATTTTTGGCGATGTCTCTTTTTGTACTTCTCTCCCTTTCTTTCTGTAAGTCCTTTCCCTCACTTTTCTTCATCTTTGCTTGGAACGCCAGGAGTGCCTCGTGCCGCGTGGCTGCAGCTCCACCAGCAGCCTCGCCGGCGAGTGATGCGGCGGCAATCCGCGCTGGAATTAGACGCTCGCGTGGCAGGCGCGTGTCCGTCACGCCTGTCGGTGGCCGTCGCCGGAGACGCGCTATGAACGCCGCTTCACCCGCCTTGAGCGCGCGGCAGCACTGCAGCGCCTGCTTCACAGGGAGGTTTTCTTCGCTCGTGAGATGGTCCTTGTTTGATTCCTTCAGAGACGTGCTTGGGATTGTTATTCTTTCTCGTGTTTCTTCTATTTTGTGTACTTATTTTCTGATGTAGTTGTGAATTATTTGAGTCACTCCGGTTACTATTTTTCTATTGCTTATGTTTCTTCATTGATCTGGTAGCCAGTGTTGTTTTGTTTCTTTCGCATTCCTCGTTGTCTCGTCCGTGTGATTGTTCGTTGGAAACTATCGACGATTAATATTCATTCTGTGTTGATCTATTTTCTACATTTTCTTCTGTCGCATTTCGATCTATTACAGCGTCCTATCCTACTATTCCTTCTTTTCCATTTCACATTATTCCTCGTTTCTTTCGTTTCTCTACGTAGAATCTTACAGTATGTATTCTGTCTTGAAAAGATTTTTATAAGCTGATTTTAAACTGTTCCCCTTTATATCCATTTCTAAAAGGTTTTTATTGCTTGTACTTGCTTGTGAAGTACACACTTATTTCTTGTTTCTGTCTTTGGCAAAAGCATCAGATTGTAGCGTCCATATTCCACCATTTCTCAGCCGTTGCAGTAAACTTCACGTGAAAAGGTATAAATAAATGCTCGTACAGAACTGTCAGTACCAGTCCAAAGAATACAAACCGATGTGATGGCTCGTGAATCCTAGAACAACACGATGATCGAAGTCCAGGTTGCTGTCATTTGGTTTGTTTATTCACTCCATGAGGTAGGACACATTAAACGTGTCCATGATCTTACGGTCAACATTTCCCTGATGCTTTTTCAAATCGAATGTCAACTATGTACAACACTGAGGAATAGAGACGAGCGTATTCAGAATGTTGAAATCCCTATAATTTGGAAAGGAGAATGAAATAATATTAAGTGGCAATTCGATGGATTGTGTTTGTGTTATGATGAACTGGATTACGAGTATATTCCGCATAATTTTGTTTCTTGGATGATAGAAAGCTTTGAGTTTAGCCCATTAATTCAATTTTAATAACTTTTGTGGATAAAAATCCTGAAGTATATTTTATTGGGGTTTTGTAAGTAACAAAGTCAATGAGCTTCTATTAGTAAGGAAGAGAGACTTACTTGCATTTTCGCATTTACCCTTTGATTACAAAACCCAAGAAAACGGTTTTTTCACAGTTCTTTTCCACCATTTTCTTGTCTTACCTACAAGTCACGAGTCATGTTGAAGCAAATCGATATTGAAATTTCGTGGATCAAGCGCTAGATACTTCGTTCATTCTTAAATCATTGTTATTGCTGTTTTGTACTCGAGTTGTCTGTAATAAAACAGTTAATACTCGTCTTTCCTCAACTGAAAGGAGCACAGTATTTTTAAATGAAAATGGAACGTTTACTTTGCACGAAGAACCTGCAGATGATCTATGTTCCAATGAATAAATCTTCATAGGCGATCGATGTCGAACTTAGACTCCATTTCCTTCCAACCGCAAACAATTCATTTTGAACGTCTAGGGCGAGAGAAGGGAAAATTTAGTCCTTGCGAGGTCGAGTGCAGGTCGAACTTCCATTTGGAACTTGTCGAGCTCTTTTGTATAAAGCGGATAAAGCCGGCAATGCATCGAAAAATGCATGCTTATTTCAACATTTCGTAAGTATTGAAAATAAATATTATCATTTTCCTACCTTCAAGTTCAATGAGAATGCATCATGATATTGTCACCATCGTTCCTACGCAGAAAAGACACCATTTGGTTCTTGATTATCAAAATATTTTAATTAAAAAGTTATGGGGATGGAAAGAAATTTCGAAAGACATAACACTTCTTTCTTCGTGGAGTCGATTACAAACTACTGTTTGTAGAGTATTAAATAAAGGAACAATGACTGAAAGGTGTTACTGAAGAAAGTCCACAATTGCCCAGCGGTTTGGAGTCAGATGGATCAATCGTTCCATCATTTCAATTTGTCGTTTGGAGATGCAAAAGATTGTTCACAATAAACAAGTGTTGTGGAGTCAGATGTAGAAATCTCTTTAATTCGTTACTCTCCTTCACTTCGATTAATACTTTAATGTTCGTTTGTTTATTACCTTGGTCCACATCCGACATGCATTGTATAGTTGAACATTTTCAAAAGTGGCACCAATGGACTCCCAACGCTATCAACTAATTTTATCCTACTATTCGCCGCCAGGGATGAACAAAACAGCCACGTTGATCCGCTTTTCGCATCGTTCCATGGCGGACTGTATGTATGATTTGATTTTAAATTAACAAATTGAGCCCATGTGATTACATCGTACAAAAGGAAGAACGGATGAAAAGTGGCAACAGAAAAAAAGCATATGCCCTATTAGGAAAATCGAAAAGTATATGTAAACTCTGTAAAATTGGAAATATAAATTCTGAAAGAAAACCGTCACTATTCATTGTCAACATGAAGCAGGTTTCTGAAAATGTAATTGAAACGAGTATTTACCTAGATCTGTATACATACGTTATAGTGGACTATTGTAAGGTATCCTTATGTCCGCCGTCATTGGAAACGAAGTACATCACTTATAATCACTGAAGAGCTGGTGTAAAGCGACACATGAGAAAAAAGATTGCTGGAAGTTGCATTTACTCATTTAATTTCACTCGCCTTTGCATATAAAGAGTCAATTTTCGAACTCAAAACACGAGCTATCTTTGCTTCGCCGACAGGGAAATTCAATACAAGGAAATTCTTGGATTGGATTGTAATTGATTTTAAAAATAAGGGCAGATAAGCATTAATTGTATTAATTTAACAATTTTATTGTAAATTAATGTTAATAAAGCAACACCGATGAATAATAGCAAGCTATAATACATCTGGGACACACTAACTTTCGTTTAAAGCAAAAATCACAAAAATGGGTTTAGTTAAAAAACTCAAATTGCTTTCTAAACAAAAACCATATTGTTTCAAATATAAATACATTCATATTTTAAATTCAAAATCCCATTATATTTGCTCTCCTTTCAACATCTCTTTGTTGTTTCTACATCCACGGTATTTGCACATTTCAGTGCGAATTGCAACGCTGTCCCCAGGGTGCGTTCCATTTTTCTCCTCCAGCTTGGCCGATAGGCCGGTGAGGAGGGGCGGCGGCGGGCGTCGAACACTCTAGGGCGGGGCCCGCTGCTCATTTGTCGAGCTGTGGATCGGGGCGTTCGAGAGCTTTTGTCTGCGCGTGGAGATGGATCGCCCGCCCGCCACAACTCGACACTTTTTGCCCCCAAACCGCGGGCGCTGCCGGACAATGCAAACGGCGCCAGCGGAATGGCGACAAATGGCAACGAAGCGCTGTGATTATTTGGAAACTGTAATAGTAACGTAAAACGTGCCTGAAACATTTATATTTGATTAATACGCTGGGTACACGATACTATGCAAATACTTAAGAATGTTTGACATTTATTCGTGATTTTTTTTCTAAAATGGGCAGTTTTGAATGAAAGACTTATGGAACGTTAATAGAACGTCTTTGAACTGTGGGGTCAAAGCCCTGTCTTGATTTCCAAACAGTTAGTGGGAGTACTGGTCCTCACTGTTGGTTGGATTTTGATTTTCTGTCTCATTGATATGTACGTCTTTACGCCCTTTGTCCAGGCGGATAGATTCATTGCAACCTTCCGCATTTTTTCCTACATACGTTTCATTGTACATTGACTTTAGTTTTGCAAGAGTAATTGCAATCTAAATTAATAACTATGTGAAACCTGATAGGAAATTAAATACTTTTAAATTTCCTTATCCCTAGTAAGTACGTTATTATTTTTAAAATTCATCTTAATGGTCTCTTGCATCAAACGACAAAATAAGGTCTTAAATTATTAGCACGATAGAAATTATTGGGTGAAACTGGTAATTCACATTTTTGACTTGAGTTAACACTGTGCTGTAATCAATTTCATAGTGTCGAGACTGATGGGGGTCGAGTTTCGAACAAAAAGAATCGACTTTCATTTGTCGTAAAAATTACAAGACGCCTACGTAGCAAATACAATATTCTTTTGGAATCTGTACCATTTTATTAACCATTCATCAGTGTCGACTCCGATAATAGTAATAATCAAAACAAACTATAGATACTTCATATTTCGTAAAAGTCACTGTGTCTCTTCGTAGAGATTTAAGAAGCAATCGATTTCACCTATCGCAATCTCCTATTCATCAGCTTTAGCACATATAGTACCAATTTTTCAAACATCGCAAAATGGCAACATCTTTTATTAGGGAGTTAGGAAATAAAATTTAGCCGTCTCGGTTCACATACAATACCTACCCATATATGTACTCACCAATAATGCTAGTAATGGAAACAAAACTACCGGTTGTCGCAACATCTTTACTCTGGGGACTAAAGGGGGTTTGGGTGGGCGTGGTGGCGCGCTCATTTGTCGCGGCTTGGCCCGAGGCGGGTTCCAGGGCTTTTGTGCGTCGCTGCGGCACAGGGACGACGCGGGGCGGCGCGGGGGCGGTGCGGGGCGGGGCGGGGCGGCACGGGGCGGGGGCGGCGCGGGGGAGACGCGGGGCGCGGGGCGGGACGGGGCGGCGCAGGGGTGGCGTGGAGGCGGTGCGGGGGCGGCGCGGGGCGGCGCGGGGGAGACGCACGGGGCGGGGCGGGGCGGGGCGGCGCGGGGTGGGGCGGGGCTGGGCGGCGTGGGGGAGACGCGGGGCGGCGCAGGGGTGGCGTGGAGGCGGTGCGGGGGCGGCGCGGGGCGGCGGGGGGAGACGCGGGGCGTGGGGCGGGGCTGGGCGGCGCTGGGGTGGCGTGGAGGCGGTGCGGGGGCGGCGCGGGGCGGCGTGGGGGGAGACGCGGGGCGCGGGGCGGGGGCGGCGCAGGGGTGGCGTGGAGGCGGTGCGGGGGCGGCGCGGGGTGGGGCGGGGCTGGGCGGCGTGGGGAAGACGCGGGGCGGCGCAGGGGGTGGCGTGGAGGCGGTGCGGGGGCGGCGCGGGGTGGCGTGGGGGAGACGCGGGGCGGGGCAGGGCGGCGCGGGGCGGCGCAGGGGTGGCGTGGAGGCGGCGCGGGGGCGGCGCGGGGCGGCGACCGCTTTGCGGAAGATGGATGCCCGCCGCAAGCCTTTGTTCGCGGGCGAGGAGCCGCCGCCGCCGCCAGCGCTTCGCTGCGGGCGATCGGAGCCGCCCCTTCGGCCTGACGCCTTCGCCCGGGCGATGAGGCTCGGCTCCAAGCCTTCTACTACCTGTTTGCGCGCGCAGGCTCAAAGAGATGCGATCGAAGCGCCGTTGTTCGCTGTTCTTGAGGACGGGCCTGGGGAGGCGATAAGTGATCGGTACGGTGTTGGCACTAATGGCCCCTTCAGAGTTTATTGCTGTTGCGTTGCAGTTCCTCCATTACAGCCGGTACAGTGTAGCATGTGAGGAATTATAATTATAATTATATTATTATTGTGTTGAGTCATGCAGAAATATTATTCGCTTCTGATGAAACACGATTTTCTTCCATGAACGGGAAATTTGTTTATTTACGTAAGTGACGGAAAGGTTTTATTAGACTCCTTCGAGTTGTGTGTTCCTGGTAAGTTTTCAAATACGCGGTGATATTTTGTAACAGAACGAGTTGCGTTGTTTTGGGACCTCAGAATATTACTCCGTAATAGTATAGTTTAATGCTCTCTTAAACCTTTCTGGAATCATCTATTAATCTAGCTAGTCTCCTTCACGTAACATTGTCTTAAAAATAATTGGCTAGTCGCCGAAAAGAACTGTATTGCAAACTTAACGATAAAAATATATTTCCTCTAGAGTCTCTAAATCATATTAAGTACATATTGTTACAAAAAGTAAGTGCACTTACTATTGATTTTTGGATAAATCTGTTTAAGTGTGTGTTGTTACAAAAAGTAAGTGCACTTACGGTTGATTTTTGGATAAAATCTGTTTAAGTGTGTGGTCTTATATGCTTGAGGAATAATAATCTGTTTCCTTTTTCCAGGTGAGTTGCTTCCCGAGACTTAAGTGGCAGCGCTTGGGTGAGTCTTTTGCCGACTCGATGCAGTTGCTGTCATCACGCATTGGAACTTCGTGATGAATGTCGCATAACTTATTATTCAGCAGAGCGTAACTTGGACCACGAGTACGGCGTCTTTAAAAAGTTATCTAGGAAATAATCGCATCTATTATGAATAAATTGCTTCTTAATCTTCTAAAAGGTACATGAAGAAATTCGAGCATAGTTCTTCAAGAAAATGAGGCACCAGCCTTCTTCATCAGAAACGTCTTGAATCACGCATTCTGTAGTCTGTATGTCTGTTTGCTATTAATTTTAGCGTTTTATTTTTTGCTTCTACCACACACATACACGCGTGCGCCCGACGAGTAAATAAACAAATCATGAGTCCCTTGCCTCTGCCACCGCCACTGCCGCCGTCGCTGTTCATTTCGCAGCCAGTACATCGTCAGTCGTCATCACCATCATGACATCACTTTCCCAGTTACGAAGAGTTCTCCCTCTTCTTTTCAAAAGCATCACATTGTGACTATTGTCTCGCAGCCATTGTGAAAAAAAACTTCCATGCCGGCTTAGACATCTTGAGTTACTGTCCTTCCATTATTAAGGTTACTAAGCATCATCGACATAATCGTGATAACACCTCTGCCATCGCCACTTACGCTGTCGTTATGCTTCTTTATCTTCTTTCCCTTACCCTTACGCTTTCCATCGTCGTCATTAACATTGTCATCGATACTGTCGTAAAATCTACGCCGTCGTCGCCATCTCCACCATGATCTTTTATAACATAATTTCTTCTCCGCGTCCTTCATCACCTTTTTCTTGTCTTCTTTTCTATATTCTCCTCCTCCTTTTCCTTTACTTCCACCTCTGCCGGCTACTCCCCTTTCTGCTCATTGTAACGTCACCATTTCCATACCGTCATCATGATTTTAATACGTCGTCACTTGTCTCGGCAATTTACGACCCCTCTTCTTCGTCCTATTCCGTTTCCACGTCTTTGTCCCTCTCTTCTTTAGCCCTCTTTCATTACCATTTCTATTGCCATAACCAAGACGTCATAAAGACGAAAACCGACGACGGCGCCACCTCCCCAGTCATCTTGAGTTTCTCCCCCTTCCCAGCATCCTTGCTCCCCGGCGCCGAAGAGTCATCCTCTGGGTGTGGTGCTCCAGGCGTTGGGAGGGAGGTGGGCTCGGGCGAGGCACAATAGCGGCGTCTGCGCCGCTCTCATTGACCCACATCCGAGAAACAAACGAGCGCTTAATTGCGAGCTGCGGCGGCGGCGCGTGACGGCGCGTGTGGCCGCGCCCCTTTGCCCGTCCTCGTGCTCGTCCTCACGTGCTCCCTCACGGTCGTCCTCACGTTCGTCCTCAAGCCCGTCCTCACTCCCGTCTTCGCGTTCGTCTTCACAACCGTGCACCCTCACGTTCGTCCTTCTCACCTGTATTCACACTCGTGAAGCCTCACGTTCGTCCTCACGTTCGTCCTCACGCCCGTCCTCACGCCCGTCCTCACGCCCATCCTCACGCCCGTCCTCACGCCCGTCCTCACGCCCGTCCTCACGCCCGTCCTCACGCCCATCCTCACGCCCGTCCCTACGCCCGTCCTCACGCCCGTCCTCACGCCCGCCCTCACGCACGTCCTCACGCACGTCCTCACGCCCGTCCTCACGCCGCCCTCACGCCCGTCCTCACGCCCGTCTTCGCGCTCGACTTCGCGCCCTCCCTCACAATCGCGAGCCCTCACGCTTGTCATTAAGACAGTCCTCACGCCCCGCCCGTCTTCGGGCTCATCTTCACGATAGTCCTCACACTTGCTCTCGTCCTCAAACCCGCTCGTGCGTCCGCGATGCTTGACGGATTGCAATCTTGCTACACTTTCCGTCGCGTGCACGGAAAAATTAAGAGATATTACGAGTAAGTCCATTATGTGTTCTAGCGTTGCTTTACTGCGCTCTAATATGTATTACGTAACAAGAAACAACTCAAATCGTCTGCAGTTCAGTACCGGATTGGATCACAATTCAGGTCAGGCAAATGCCGGTTCCGATCCTTTTCACAACAATCGGTTGATCATTTTCAAATGCAATAAATATTTCAAATGTTCGATTTCTGATTAACTATTTCCATTCATAGGACATGTGATTCTGTTTCTTCTCATATCAAATTCAAAATTTTTTGATAATACTACACATTTATAATTATCATATAATATATCATATAATTAGTATATGATAGATTTGCGAGGTCGTTACGAATGAGGATGACTAACGACTGTCCTTTTTTAGCTTCCGAACTAGTCGTTTACTGGCTTTCGAACTGCAGGTAATTGACAAGGATGGCTAGGCTATGAAAAGATGCTCGTGATTTAAATAATAATGGTGGTGAAGACAACGACTCTAATTCTTTTAATTTATTTATAATAATGAGAATTAAGAGATGAAACGTTTCAAAAATTATTCACATTCGTAAATGTTCAAAACTTCTGGATAAGACCAACTTCGAGTTGTGTTATTAACTGGCTTTTAAAATGAATTTATTGCACTGATGAACAGCGAGAAATGCAAATAATACTAGGGGAAATATTAAAGATTGTTTTGGTTATTAATTATATAAAAAAGTGTGCAATACCTTCGTAATCCATTCTAGAAAAGTCTCATAGTAAATGATAGTATAATAGAAATGATAGTTCCACACTTTCAAAAAGTAAAAAGTTAAAAAGTATATTATTTTCTTTATATATTATTTGGTTAACTGAGAATATATTCTCTTGAAGTTAAATCCAATTACGAAATGGATTCCATCGATATTATTTTACACTGATTTGAGGATTTTGTGTCACGTCTTCTCGCTCAAGTTGGTTGGTTGTTAGTGATTTCGGGCGCGTCAACTCCTAAGGTCATTAGTCCCGTATGTGTAGTGCATGTTTTCTTCGAGAGGTGGCGGTGATCTTCCCTGCTGGATGACGAGAACCAGTGCCGACGTACCGTCGGCTAACGAGATTTTTCCTCATCCAGATATCTCTCTAGCCATGACAAGTTCTAAGCTCCCGACCGGTGTCCCGGCATATGTGGTAGTGTAGTGCATCTTAGTGCAAGTTCGTGTAACGGGCAAGGGAGAGGTAGGAAGCAAGGAAGAGGAAGGAAAGATCGCGCGCGGACCATGGCCCATTTGTTCGACTACTGCTCCGGCATTCGCCTGGCGTTGATCGGAGAAACCACCGAAAACTATCAATCAAAGCAGCCGCCCGCTAGAAGTCTCCTCCTGACAGCGACTGAATTCGTGCTATTCGACAATTAGTGTAAAAAATCCGTCAGGAATGGAACCTAGGACCTCCCGGTCAGAGGCACTGCAGTGACATCAGTTGATGCCCTGAGCCACCGCTCCAGGTTTCTCGCTCAGTTAATGACGTATCCGTGTTAATGCGTCGTTCGTGACCGTCGCCCGAGTGAATCCAGGCGCATGGACTTTCCTCGTGGCGTGGCGTGCGGGAAGTCGTGCATGCAAGAACAAAACCGCACCACCGCCTCTGCGCGACGAAATCTTTGGTCGACGTTGCACTTGTCCGAATCGCGTGCACTGACGCTCCTTCTGACTGTGCGAGGCGGAAGCTACACGAACGGGTTTTTGCTTCGATGCGCAAGACACTTGCCTCTGGAACGTGCTGATGGTGTGAAGCGCTCTTTTTTTGTTGTTGTGGATTCAGCGAAATTGTCGCTTCATCTTGTTCGAGAAATATAAATGGAACGATTATTGCGTTTGATTTGGCCACTTGTTGCACTAGTGGAAATATATTAAAATTTTTTTCGGTGGGAATTTATTTTGAAATCAGTCAGATAAATAGTTTGATCTGTACAAGCTACATTTCAAGTAAGAAATGCACGTCATGAGTTCCGCTTTGATATGCGGAATGATTTTGCAATGAATTACCTGTCAGCTCTTTCTGCCATTCATTGTCGCTTTATTTACTGCTGATGTTTGTGACCTAAAGAATGTGCTTTCTATATAGCTAATTGAACTTGCAAATGATTCAGCTTTGATTGTCATTTCCGTAATTGTCTGCACACAGAGAATTACGATGTCATTTGTATTTGCATAAGGCTCTTTTTCTGAGAGCACACTAACAGTATGGGAACGAATACCACAAAACAATGAGTGAACAATTCTCAGAATGATTTGTTAGTGTTTAGTGGTTAACTGATGTTTCGCATTTAAGAGGATCGGATGAATCATGATTTGTGGTATTTGAAAGCAGAGAATAAAATGACGTTACTTGTTATTAGAAGTGTACTTTTCCCCTTTTCCATAAGTTTATTTTTTTGTCTTATTTTGACAAGTTTCCTTTTTAAATACTTATTTACACGTACTTTTTGGAGCTTTGGCCTTTCAGACACTGGATAGGAAAATCGTGAAAAGAGAAGATAGCATCTTTTGAACATGCTGCTGATCAAATACACACGATGAATATCTAGTTTTGCTAGTTATCAGATTTCGCTATTTATTTTGGTAGTTATCAGTTATCAGATCGTAGTCGGCTAAGTTTTCAAAATTTCATCGCCATTTTCTAAAAATAATAATGCATTGCCGAAAAGTAAAACAGAGAGTTGCATTTTGTATTGTCAGTGGGAAATCACAAATGTCAAACTCAAAATGTCAATTGTAAATCAAAAATATGGGAAATTATATGGGACATACTTCAACTTCAATTTTGATGAACGAATTCTGTAAACAAAGAATAGTTGTTTTGTAGTGTTGTGTTTCAGTTTCGTTTTTCTTAATATGTGGTATGTCTGGATGATAAGTTATCTTATAATTGATGTTCGTAGATACTGCAATCTTGTGCAGAACTTCCGATAGATTACAGAAATGTATTTTTATAAACGTCCATTTTGTGATTTTGCTTGCGTTGTTTGTTTTGGTGGTGTGAAAGCTCCAGCAGCAAATTTCCATTATTTATGGGACCTCGTGATGCTAATCCGAGCCGCGATACGTGCTGATGGTACGTGTGATTAAGTGATTTGAGGCTGAAGGTTCTTCCTGATCCAACGTCCGCTCCCGCTCGTCCCTGCGTAGCCCTGTCTGCTGAGCCTTACGGGGAAAAAGCGGCGCACGGAGCTTCGCCTGACACGCGTCACCGCCGCTAAGCGGGACGCCAGACGGAGGGATGGATGGCCGAGGGTGGGATGGCAACTCGCAGAGAGAGATAGCGAGGAAGGAAATGAGTGGGAAGGTGCTAGGCTGTGCGTTCGGAGAGGTCTGGTGAGGTGGTGTGTACCGGGTGAAGTGTTTTGGGACCGTGTAAAGTAGGGTGGAAACACAGGAGATGGGGAGAGTCCGGGTAAGATAAATTGGGACTGGGTAAGGTGGGACGAGTCTTGGTACGATGATGTGCGAATGGGTACTGTGAGGTTGCACAGGGTAAGGTGAGGCGAGAGCGGATGAAGTGGGGTGAAGATGGAATGATGTTTGGGGAGGCGGTTAGGTGGGGCGGGGGCGGGTGATTGTGGAGGCTGGGCATGGTGATAAGGGGATGCGGGGAAGCGCCGAGGTGGGGGAAGCGAGGCGGGCGAGCAGTGCTTGTATATAGTGCGGGACAAACGGGACGATGACGAGGGGACGGGATGCGCGGGTCTGTGCCCCAGGGCGAGGTGGGACGAATCAGACCGTGGTGTACATAGAGGATTGGAGGACGGTTGTGGGACGTGGCGGGGAGTGGCAGGAAGCGGCGTGCGGGTCGGGATGGGACACTCCGGGGTGAGTGGTACGGAGCGGCGTATTGAGGGTAGAACGGGGTTGGACGGATCGGATCGCGGTGGTCATAGAGCATTGAGAATGGTAGCGGGACGTGACAGCAAGCGAGGAGCGGGTGGGGGTGGACGGGGCCTGGCGAATGCTACGGCGTGGGGTGTGTAGTGAGAGGAGAGCCGGGAGGACGGATAGAATGGCGACGGACAGCGTGGAGGGTCGGAGGACAGGAGCGGGGCGGGAAAGCAAAGAGCAGCATTGGACGAAATGTACGTGGAGAGAAGCGGGCGGCTGGTAACTAGCTGATCTGTGCGGGAGGAAGGAGCGGCGAGCGGGCGCAGCGGGGCCAGTGGCACGTGGCTGGCGACGTAATGTGGGGAGAGCGGGGCGGGTGTGCGGCTCGGATCGCGGCGGACGACGCACAGGGTCGGTGGACGGGGGACGGGACGTGTAGGAGAGCGGGGTGGGTGGGGCGGGGCGGGCGGCGCAGAGCGTCCGAGGATAGAGAGAGTGGCGTGGAGGAGAGCGAGGTGGTGAGGGGAGGCTCGGATCGCGGCGGACGACGCACAGGGTCCGTGGCCTGGGTGCGGGGCGCGGGGGAGAGCGGGGTGGATTGCGAGCGGGGTGCGGCGGGGCGAGGGAAGGGCGGGCGCGCAGCCGTCGGCGGCTGACAGGAGGTGCGTGAAGTTGGCACCCCCACTTTGTCGAAAATTCAAATGACATACGCCAAAGTTTTGCCCAAGTTTTGCCCAAGTTTGCCCAACCAATAAAAAGTTTTGCCCAAGTCACACAACGCCAGAAATCGAAAATCAATTTTGGACTTTAAAGTGACTAGCACCCCCGCTTTGTCGAAAATTAAAATGACATACGCCAAAGTTTTGCCCAAGTTTTGCCCAAGTTTGCCCAACCTTTAAAAAGTTTTGCCCAAGTCAAATAAAGCCGCAAATCGCAAATCAAAATTTCGGACTTAAACGTCCTGGAGCACTCCCACAAAGCTATTTCCAACTTTCGAACATGCCATCGGTTTGCCCACGATGAGACCAAGTACATCGAGTCATAAAACAGTTTTGCCCAAGCCACACAACGCCGGAAATAGCGAAAATCGCAAATCAAATTTTCGACTTTAAAGTGACTAGCACCCCCTCTTGCGAATTTCAAAGTTTTGAACGAACCATCGTGTAGAAGAGTTTTGCCCATTTTTGAATCAATTTGTAAAAAGTTTTGCCCAAGTCAAACAAAGTCGTAAATTGCAAATCAAAATTTCGGACTTAACACTCCTGAAGCTCCCCACAAGGCAATTTCGAAATTACGAACACATCACGGTTTTGCAGACGACGAACCCAAGCAAATCGAGCCATAAAAAAAGTTTTGCCCACCTCACAAAAAGTCGGAAATCGCAAATAAAATTTTCGGACTTGAACTTCCTAGAGCTCTCCCAAAAAAAATTTCAAAATTTCGAACATACCATGGTATCGCTCACGATTCATTCAAAGTCATTGAGCCTTCAATAAGATTTGCCCAAGTCACACCACGCCAAAAATCGCGAAAATAGCAAATCATATTTTGGACTTCAAAGCGACTTGCACCCCAATTCCGAATTTCAAAGGGGTGAAGGTACCATCGTGTAGAGAGTTTTGTACATTTACGAATCAATTTGTAAAGGTTTTGTCCAAGTCACAGAACGCGAGAAATCGCAAATCAATATTTTGGACTTAAACCACTGTAGCTTTCCCACAACTGTTTTTCGAAATTTGAACATACCCACCGGTTTGCCCATCATGAGCCCATCTTCATCGAGCCAAAAACAAGTTTTGTCCCAAGTCACAGAAAGCCAGGAATCGCAAATCAAAATTTCGGACTAAAACCTCCTATAGGTCTCCCAAACCGAAAATTCAAAATTTCGAACCATCGTTTGCCCACGATCGGCCCAAGTCCATCGAGCCTTAAAAAAGTTTTGCCCTAGTCACACAACGCCAGCAATCGAAATCAGTTTTGGACTTTAAAGTGACTAGCACCCCCACTTTGTCGAAATTAAAATGACATCCTCCAAAGGTTTGCCCAAGTTTTGCCAGAGTTTGCCCAACCTTTAAAAAGGTTTTGCCGCAAGTCACACAAAGCCCGAAATCGAAATCAATTTTGGACTTTAAAGCGACCAACACCCCACTTGGCGATTTTCACGTTTTTGAACATACCCTCCTGTAGAAGAGTTACCCCATTTTTAATCAATTTGTAAAAGTTTTGCCCAAGTCACAGAACGCGAGAAATCGCAAATCAAGATTTGGACTTAAACCACTGTAGCTTTCCCACACTGTTTTCGAATTTAAAACATACCACCCGGTTTGCCCATCATGAGCTATCTTCATCGAGCATAAACAAGTTTTGCCCAAGTCACAGAAAGTCAGGAATCGCAAATCAAATTTCGGACTAAAACCTCTATAGGTCTCCCAAAAAGAAATTCAAAATTTCGAACATGTCCATCGTTTTGCTCCACGATCGGCCCAAGTCCATCGAGCCTAAAAAAGTTTTGCCCAGTCACACAACGCCGGAAATCGACAATCAAATTTTTGGACTTTAAAGTGACTAGCACCCCCCTTTTGTCGAAATTAAAATAACATACGCCAAAGTTTTGCCCAGTTTGGGGGGCACAAAAAAGGTTTGCCCAACCTTTAAAAAGGGTTTTCGCCCAAGAGTCACACAACGCACACCACGGAATCGAAAATCAAATTTTTGGACTTTAAAGTGACTAAGCACCCCACTTTGTCGAAATTAAAAATGCATACGCCCAAGTTTGCCCAAAGTTGTGCCCAGGTTTGCCCAACCTTTAAAAAGTTTTTTGGCCCAAGTCACACAACGCCGAATCGAAATCAAATTTTTGGACTTTAAAGCGACCAACACCCCCACTTCGATTGTCAAGTTTTGAACCATACCATCCTGTAGAAGAGTTTTACCGCCATTTTTAAATCAAATTTGTAAAAAGTTTTTGCCCGAGTCAAATAAAAACCGCAAATCGCAAATCAAAATTTCGGTCTAAAACTCCTGTACGTCTCACCGAACTAA
Source organism: Acheta domesticus (assembly GCA_031308135.1). Lineage (NCBI taxonomy): Eukaryota > Metazoa > Arthropoda > Insecta > Orthoptera > Gryllidae > Acheta > Acheta domesticus. The sequence goes on from JAHLJT010008756.1 coordinate 10,314,254, forward strand.
ATTTCAAAATTTCGTGAAACAGGTCATCCTGTTTTCGTTTGTCCATGATTCTCCCAAGTTCATACGAGCCTTAAAAAAAAAAGTTTTGCCAAGTCGGCAACGCCGAAATCCAAAATCAAATGTTGGACTTTTAATTGACTATCACCCCCACATTGTCGAAACTGTCAAATGACGTACGCCAAAGTTTTGGCTCATTTTTGCCCAAGTTTGCCCAACTTAAAAAGTTTTGCCCAAGTCAATCAAGCCGCAAATCCAAATCAAAATTTTTGACTTAAACTTTCTGTAGCTCGCCCTCAAGTGTTTTTTTCGAAAATTTTGGGAGCGTAGCTCGTTTTTGCCCAACGATGAACAAAGTTTATTGAGCGAGAAAAACTATTTGCCCACGTCACAAAAGCCGGAAATCGAAATCAAACTTTCCAGTGTATCTAACTCCTTGCGCTTTTGCCCATAATTTCGACATTTTGAACACAATTCCATCTTTTAAACCAAAGCTTGCCGAAATTACCCAATTTTAAAAGGAACATATTATTATTAAAGCGGAACCTTCATGTTGATTTTGTTTTGAAAAATGAAAAAAAATGTATTGCAGGACGACGCAAAAAAATATGTACTCTATTATAGGAGAAATTTTAAACAGAAAATTTGGAATTATTTTTCAAGATAATTGATATTCGCGGCTTTATTGACA